>PVIU01015553.1:0-47866 GCA_004026605.1 Ondatra zibethicus
GCTCGGCTCCGTGGGACAAAGGAGGCCCCCTAGCAGGGGACTCGCCCTTCCCCCAAGGCCTCAGCCCGGGTGGGCCGAGCTCAGGTGCAGCCGGGACAGGGTCCAGATGAATCTGCGGAAGCTGGTTGGGCGAGGTTCCCGGTCCCAAAAGCAGGCCTACTGAGGGTTGCCCGCTCCTCTCTGCTCGGCTCCGTGGGACCACCATGAGGATTTTTATGCCTTTGGATTCTTTCATTGGAAGCTTGTAGAGGATCTTGGAGCTTTGACCTGATTAAGGTCTGGGATGTTTCAGACCTTCATGAGCTATTCTGTGTGATCTTAGAAAACAGGTGCCCAGATATATACAAATGGTGGAGGGTTGGCTTTGCAACACCATTTCTCAATCTGTTAGTCATAATCTCTTTGGAACTCATGCATCAGATATACTGCATATCAAATATTTACAATATGGTTCATAGCAGTAGCAAAATTACAGTTATTAAGTAGCAACAAAGTAATTTTATCATTGGGGGTCACTGCAACTTGTGGTATTGGGAAGTTAGAAAACCATTGCTTTATAAGCTTCAGAGAAAGGTATACATTCTACCAAGGTTTGGGATTGTGGCCATTGTGTTATAGTTTGGATAAAGAATCAGCATGTGCTGATCAGTGAAGCCTGAAGAATCAGCTGTTAATAACAAGTGGCTAACATCACTGAAGTGCAACCATTTATGCTTCATGGGGACTTGATATGCTCAGCAGCTGTGGTTGAGAAAGGGTTGTGATTAACACTGTTTACTTGAAATATTTGGACAACAGGAAATACTTTTTCAGGATTGACACACAAAACTGTTTTCCAAGGATACAAAGTACATCTCAAATTGTCAGCTAAACTTGGTACTGTGTACTAGACTTTAGTGGTAATAATTTTAGAGAAATGTAAGAACAGGATTTTTGGTCTGGGGAATGACTGGGGCTTCACATATTGTGCCAGTGTCAGAGTCTGTGAAGACAGGCCAACATATGCCAGTGTGAAGGTAATAATGTAGACTCCAGAATATCAGGGTATGCAGGACTATAAGATATCCACCATGTACAGGGCTAGGTTTGAAGTCAAGCTGATCTGAGCAAATCAGATTAATTAAAGACAAGCTGTGTGCTCCTCAGATGGTAAAGCTGCAGAGGTGGGTTTGTCAAAGCTTCTAGATCCAGAAGACAATGACATGATGAGGGAGCCTCAGATGTGGGATCTGAGTTAAAGGATCAGGGTTTACACTGCAGGATTTGGGTTTTGCTGAAGTGTGGTTGTTTATATGACATATATGCCACTCCCATTTTGAAATAATAAAGTACATAACTTTGTAACAGGAATCCGCAGTTAAGAGATTTTGAGATTTACAGAGATCTTGATCTTTTAATTGTTGGAATTTTTAAAAACTAAAGACTTTTAAAATTTTATTGTATTTTATATTATAATAACATGAAATTTTAAGAAGGAATTTATAGTATGTGGCTTTAAGTAATGTGTTTGCTTGTCAAATTTATAAGGATTGAGGTGTCCTAGTAAGTCTGTCATCCTAATATGCCTTAGATTCAACACAGAAGGAAAACTCATTTGGAAGATTGCTCAGATCAGATTCTCCTGGACAAATATCTGTAGAACACTGCTGAACTTGAGAGATACTATTCAAAGGAAAGCTAATTCTAGTCTGTATAAGAAGACTAGGTAAGTATGACCCTACAATACAGCCAAAAATAAATATTTCTTCATGGTTTTGACTTCAGGACCCTATTGAGTTTCTGTCAATTTTGATTTGATGCATTGTGATCACCAAATAAAACAAAATAAATGTCCCACCTATACTGTTTAGGATGAGATTACCTTCCATAAGCTTAAATGTTTGAATGCTTGATCCTCAGTGGAACTCTGAAAAAATTTAGGTGTGACCATGTTGGAGAACATAAGCATTTGTTTGCCTTTAAAGGTATGGGTGACATCATGCAGGATGATTTTTTTTTCTAGTTCCATCAATTTGCCTGCAAATTTCATGATGCCATCATTTTTTATAGTTGAGTAATACTCCATTGTATAGATGTACATTTTTTAAATCCATTCTTCAAGTGAGAGTCATCTATCTAGGTTGTTTCCAGTTTCTGGCTATTACAAGTAATGTTGCTAAACATAGTTGAGCAGGTATCCTTGTGTTATGATTGAGCATTGCCAGTAGAACAGACACTGAGAGCAACAATCAATAAATGGAACCTCCTGAAACCGAAAAGCTTCTGTAAAGAAAAGGATATAGTAAATAAGAGAAAATGACAGCCTACAGAATGGGAAAAGATTTTTACCAGCCCCACATCTGACAGAAGGCTGATCTCTAAAATGTACAAATAATTCAAGAAATTAGACATTAAATAATAACAATCCAACTAAAAATGGGGTACAGATCTAAGCAGTCAAAAGGAGAACCTCGAACGATGAAAGATATTTAAGGAATTGCTCAAAATCCTTAGTCATTAGAGAAATTTAAATCAAAATATTTCTGAGATACCATTTTATACCTGTCAAAATAACTAAAATCAAAAACACTGAGACAGCTTTTGATGGAGAGGATGTGGAGTAAGGGGAACTTACTGGTGCAAACTTGTATACCCACTCTGGAAATCAGAATGGTGATATCTCAGAAAATTTGGAATCAGTCTACCTCAAGACCCAGTAGAGATCTTGGGCATATACCCAAATGACGCTCAATCATGCCACAAGTACACCTGCTCAACTGTGTTCATAGTAGCATTAAATGATCTTAAGACTGAAAGACTATTGGGTCTTTTGAAACTCCTCTAAGTGCATTTTATGGTATATTATGCTCACAAGGCTGTAAAAGACAAATAATGAATTGTGGTATTTTAAATGAGAGTGGCCAGCCTAGGCTCTTATGTTTGAATATTTGGTTGCCAGTTGGCAGAATTGTTTAGGAATGATTAAGAAGAATAACCTTGTTGAAGAAGGTGATATTTGAATTTTCAAAAGCCCACACTGTTCCTAGCTAACTATTTCTCTGCCTAATGACTGTTGGTGACAAGTAAGATCTCAGCTACTTGTCCAGGACTGTGCAAGCATGCCTGCAGTTCCTGTTCCCTCCATGATGATCCTTTACTCTAACCACCTGGAATGAAAAGACCTCTTAAAACATTTCTTCTGTTAGTTCCTTTGGTGAGGATTTCTCTTCAAATCAAGGAATAAAGATTCTTTTCAAGTTGCTTTGGTCATGGTATCTATCCCAGAGACATAATGGATATAAAATAATGTTTGTGTTCTGCAGAAATGTTTTTACATACAGATAAGTAGTTTGATTCATCCATTTGTAAGTGCGTGGAGGTCAAAAGATGCCAATGGCTATCTTCCTTTGTTATTCACCATCATTGTTATGACTCCTTAGAATAAAATTTTGATTTGTTCTGTATCAATAACTCCATTTGTTTCTTAACAATTTTACACAAGTATTTTTCTATAATACATTGTGATAACTTTTAACCTTATCTCCTCTTTATTTCTTCCCATAGCATTAAATACACTGCTTTTCACTGCATGTCCTGTTTCTGTCTTCATAGGTTTTTTTCAGTTTTCTGGTATACTGAATTAATTATGCCTAATTGTGTGACTCTGACTTTGGAACTCACACTATATCATGGTGGCCTTATCAGTTAGTATGAAACAGAAGGCAACACTTACTCTAGAATCTATTAAGTCACTAGTTCAGAAATGAGGGAGAAAGCCCTGAGATACTTCACTTGATCTGTTATTGATTATTGAGAAGTTTAATCTTATACAGGAAAAGTGTAATTCTTGTGAAAGATGATTACAATGGTGGTTAAACATCAAACAATATGCATAATAATTTCATTAACTATATCTTAGAAAAAACAGTTATTTCTAAGTTGATAGATAACTTAAATGTTAGTTTTGTAATCAGTTCCTCATTAAATTTGTTCATATTGCAGTATCAGTGATAAATTAAAGATCACGTATATATGTAATTATATAAATCTTTAAATAATGCAATGGTCACTGAGAAGCAGTTGCTGATTGATTCAGGTAAAATACACTAGTTAATATTAATTTTAGGAAAATAATATATATGTAAAAATATGTACACAAAAAGAAATATGTGTATATAATTATACAAAAATAATAAATTATATCTATATATATATATCAAGTTTGGAGATAGACACAGCATGAGCCTTAAAGTCCAGATTGAGATAGATGTGTAACTTAAACAGATATTACATCTTCAGCTTATACAGTAGACTATGAAAAGAAATTTCAACATCACTTCCTCGTTCTATAGTTATTCTCTTAAAGTGAGTCCAGATTGAGATAGATATGTAACTTAAACAGATATTACATCTTCAGCTTACACAGTAGACTATGAAAAGCATGTGAAAGAAATTTCAACATCACTTCCTCTTTCTATAGTTATTCTCTGTCTATTTTTGAAACAATTTCTATTAACATTCTAGTTATGCTGAAAAAAAGTTCCTTTAAAATATTTGGTACCAGAAATGTGAAAATGCTTATTTTAAATGTAGTCTGTAAAAATCAGAAGGAAACTTTGGTCACATTCTTTCTACAATGACAGGGGGGAAAAAGTGTCATTATCTCTAATGTAGGGCTTAACATATTCGAAGAATCCATTTCCAAGAATCCTGACCCAGAATGCTCCCGGTGTCACTGTGTCTTTAATGAAGTGGGAGATGGCAATCAAGAGGAGGAGAAACTCTTATTGCTTATTGTATATTTTAAGAGATAAAGCTATTGAACTTGAAGCTATAAAATTGGTGTGAGCAAATAAGCTGACTTATTCTAACCATTAAATGAAAGAACCTAATTTAGCATGAATAGACTCTGCAGACTGAAAAGTAATAGAAGAGAAACATTTGGAAGGTTTTTTTCCTTCAAAGTTTTAAACTAGGTTGAACCAAGAGTACATTAACTGAGGTCAAAGAAAAGAGAAATTGTCAGCTCTGCTAATTTTGTAGACAGGCCTTTGCTCCCTGAGAGAGCAGCCATCTGGTGAGGAGATTCATCTTATCATATTACAATGCTTTAATTTAGTGCCTGGATCAAATGTGTAAAGTTATTGTTAACTGTGATGATTAATAATATATCTTAAGCCCAATGATGATATGGCAATGATTTACTATGGGGCTTGTACTTGTGTGGAATGGAGGAATGAATTATAATGTTTATTTTCAAATTAAGAAGTAATGTTTTCTCATATGTCATTGCCTATGTACCCCAAGATGTATATTTGTATACATTTGTGCCTCCTGAATTAAATATAATTCATTCTTCATACTTTAAATCTATAAAATTTTATAGCAAATAAAATTATGGACTGTTTTAGACTTTGCAAAGATTCTAATATCAGAGGAATTTTCTCAAGATAACTGTAAAAGTAACAAAGGGGGCACATTTTGCTATAAGTAAGTAGGTTATATTAAAATGAAGATAAATATTTTTCTTGGCATGAGGGGCACACACAGTAGGTAGCATAAACTAATGGATGACCATGAAACTGGAAGATACAAACTCATGTTAAGATCTCTGCTAGAAAGGATTCAATGTAAGTCTCACTTTTCTGGTCCTTAAAAGGGGGGGGGGCAATGCTAGGATTGTAATATGAATTAAGTTAAGTATTACATGGCCCTCAAACTCCATTTAAATGAAAATTTAAAAGAGAGTAGAAAAAGAAATATAAATAAATTAAAACAAAATGTATGTTTTACTTAACTTTACTAAAGATGTGTCAGTTCTTTGAGTCCAATATCCTTAATTTTGATATTAGCCTTGACTTCATGACTTTTGTTTCACATTTTTGTAAGGAAAATAAAGGACATTTAAAAGGTAGCTATTAGACTTAATTCAATGGTGCAGTAATTAAAAGCCACAATCAGCAACTCCGTGCTTTTAACAAATAGAGTCAGCAACTCCATGTCTTAACAAGCTCAAATTCAATTCCAATAATGAAACTTGGCCATACTTTTGGCAAAGGATAGGAATCGTGATATTTTATTTGCTTTCCCACCAATTCATTGTACGGTCATGAACTATAGAATTATGCTTTTTGTGTTCTTTATTGTTTTTATTGACCTATATGTCTTCCCTGCTCCTCTCCTATCCACCCCCTTTCTCTTTACCCTATCCCATGATTCCATGCTCCCAAATTACTCAGGGTATCTTGTCTTTTTCTACTTGCCACATAGATTAGATCCATCTGTGTCTCTCTTAGGGTCTTTTGGTTGTCTATGTTCTCTGGGATTATAAATTTTAGGCTCATTTTTCTAGACTTTATGTCTAAAAGCCACTTAAGAGTGAGTAAACATTATATTTGTCTTTCTAGGTCTGGATTACCTCACTCAATATGGTGTTTTCTAGAACCATTTATTTGTCCGCAAATTTCAAGATTGTAACGAATTAGGTCAGTACGATGAATAACTAGGTCAGCTCAAGAATAACAACTACATTTTAATGGTTATAAGGGGAAAACTCATGCTACAAGAGTGGGAGGTCCGACTTCCTATATGTCCAGCAGGCACGGTGCAGAGAGGGTGTGCACCTTAATTCTCCCAGTTTTTCCTCCTCCTCTGCAGGTAGCCATGCCTTAATTAGATGTGATTGATTGACAGAGTTTCCCCATCACAAGATGTCATTTTTTTTTCTGCTGTGTAGTGCTCCATTGTGTAAATGTACCATATTTACCTATTTTTTCTTCTGTTCATTTAGGTTGTTTCCAAGTTCAGAGTCTGACAGATAATGCTTCTATGAACATAGTTGAGACCTTGTGGTATGATTGGGCATTATTTGTATAGATATCCAAAAGTGGTATTGCTGGGTATTGAGGTATGTTGTTTCCTAATTTTCTGAGAAATCGCAATACTGATATCCAAAGTGGTTGTGTGGTTGTACCAGTTTACACTCACATCAGCAATGGAGGAGTCTTCCTTTTACACCATAACCTCTCCAGAATAAGTTGTCATCAGTGTTTTTGATCTTGGCCATTCTTTTTTTTTTTTTTTTTTTTTTTTTACATAGAGGGAGAGCTTGGCCATTCTTACAGGTTTAAGATGGAACCTCAGAGTTGTTTTGATTTGCATTTTCTGATGGCTAAAGATGTTGAACATTTCCTAAGCATCTTTCAGCCATTTTTGACTCCTCTATTGAGAGTTCTCTGTTTGGGTTTATACCCCATTTTTATTGGATTATTTGTTCTTTTGATGACCAATTTCTTGGTATTCTTGGATATCAACCCTCTGTTCAATGTGTGGTTGGAGAACGTTTTCCTGTTGTGTAGGCTGTTGTTTTGTTTTGTTGACCATATCTTTTGATTTAGAGAAGCTTCTCAGTTTCAGGAGTTCCCATTTATTAATTGTTACTTACCAAAATTAAATCATGACCAGATAAGCAAATTAAATAAACCTATAACTGTTAAAGAAATAGAAATAGTCCTCAAAATTATCCTGGCCAATAAAATCCCTGGACCTGATGGTTTCAGTGCAGAATTCTACATGATTTTCAAAGAAGAACTACTACCAATACTCTTCAAATTGTTCCACACAAAAGAAACAAAAGGAACATTATCAAACTCTTTTTCCAAAGCTACAATTACACTGATATCCAAGTCACACAAAGACATTGCTAAGAAAGAGAATTATGAACCAATCACACTCATGAACATTGATATCTTGATGCAAAAATACTCAATAAAACACTGGCAAACTGAATTCAAGAACACATCAAAATAATCATCTACCCTGACCAAGTAGGCTTCATCCCAGAGATGCAGGGATGGTTCAACATACAAAGATCTGTCAATGTAATTTACCATATAAACAAACAAAAAAAGCACATGATCATGTTATTAGATGCTGAAAAAGCATTCGACAAAATACAACATCCCTTCATGATAAAGATCTTGGAGAGGGCAGGGATACAAGGACCATACCTAAACATCATACAGGCAATATACAAAAAGCCAACAGCCAACATTAAACTAAATGTAAAGAAACTGAAAGCGATCCCACTGAAATAAAGAACAAGACAGGGATGTCCACTCTCTCCATGTCTGTTCAATATAGTACTTGAGGCTCTAACTAGAGCAATAAGACAACAAAAAGAGATCAAGAACATACAAATAGGAAAAGAAGAAGTCAAATTCTATTTGCAGATGATATGATAGTTTACAAACGTAACCTGAAAAATTCTACCAAGGAACTTCTACAACTCATAAAAGCCTTCAGTAATGTAGCAGGATACAAGATAAACTCAAAGAATAGTAGCCTCCTTTATACAGATGATAAATGGCTGAGAAAGAAATTCAAGGCACATCACCCTTCTCAAAGGCCACAAATAGCTTAAAATATCTTAGAGTATCTCTAACCAAAAAAGTGGAAGAGCTGTATGATACAAGCTTTAAGTCTTTGAAGTAAGAAATTGAAGAAGACACCATAAAATTGAAAGATCTCCCATGCTCTTGGGTAGGTAGAATTAACAAAGTAAAAATGATAGTCTTACCAAAAGCAATCTACAGATTCAATGCAATGCCTACCAAAATCACAGCAAAATTCTTAACAGACTTTGAAATAACAATATTCAACTTTATATGGAAAAGCAAAAACCCAGAATAGACAAAACTATTCTGTCCAAAACAGAGAAATCCTGGAGGCATCATAATCCCTGACTTTTTTTCTGTTTTAAATTTTGTTCCCACTTTACAAAAAGCAAAGTAATAGTCATGAAATTTTTATATTTTTAATGATGTTGTTCTGCTATGTTAGATTAAATAAGTATGATCTCTCAAATCATGTATATTAATTCTAATATTTATCAGTATTTTTGTTCAATGATCATCAATATAAATTAATTTCTAGATGTCTATTTTACACTAATTATTACCAAAATCTTTCTTATTGTTTAAAGAGAGAATAAACTATTTCCACTGTATATTTATTAATCTCATTTTTATAGAAGTAGGTATCTTTTATAAAAACAGTTTCCATAAAGGAATAGTACTTGCAAATGAAAAATTAATTTTCTCTAACTGACAAAATAGCAGTCAATTTGGCAAATAAATGACTTAATCTCTTTCAATTTCTATTCTGGATTACTTCAAAGTTTATTGATTTAATTATTTTGTTTCTAACAAACCAATTGCTTCACCTTCAACTTTCCAATATTATGTCTGCCCATTCTATTTAACCCTGTTAGGTCATAACATGATATGAAACTTGTATTTCTCTTTATCATTTCAAAATGCATACTCACATAATTTCATGCAGCCATAAATTGATTTTGTGGAATCTGCTATGTTTCACTCATTTCTTAATCACATTGATATGTTTCAATCATTTCTCAATCACATTGTCAGTAAAGTTTTAATGTATGCATTGAACTTTCTAATTGTCCAGTAACAATCTTATATGATATTTACTTGATTCCAAAGGAAAAAATCTAAATATTAAATTCATAGTCTCTTTAAAATATGTATTATCTTTCCTTCCTCCTTCCTCTATGTCTGTCTTCCCTCACCCAGCAATGCTTCTCTGAGTGTGTGCAGAATCACCTATGTGGGTGCTAGAACTTGCATGCATGCCTGTGCTATGAGACACATGTCCAGGTCAACAGATTATTTGCAGGAGTCTATTCTCTCATCCTGCCATATGCAAAGTAAGATCAGAATAGCCAGTTTTCTGACATAAAATTATATTTATTCTGCTATCATATGTTCTTGATTATATCAAATCATAGTTTTTTTATAGAAAATGGTCTCCAACTAACCTATGAATACCAGTGTTCCCAAACTCATCATCATTCTGTAAACTATTATTATAAAATGTATTAATATCTGATTTAAAACATATATAAGATTTATGCTAACCACTGAAATACAATTAAACAAAATGATCAACATCTACTTAGTAAGAACAGTAAAAGAAAACTTTAAAATGAAATTATTTTTCTTTAAATTATATTGTTATTCTTTATTTGTTCACAGTCATTGATGTTCAAGATTCTATTTCTTCAGAATAATTCATTTTTTGCATACAGTTTGTCTTTTAGTTTAGTGTATAAAATTATGTAACTCTTAGGTTGCTTATGGATTAAGGGACTATTAAGGAATACAGAAAATGGAATGTTTATTAATGTTTGGAACTATGATCCAAATATGCAACTATAGAGAATTTGCCATCAACACTGGTGTGAAAAGATATAATTCTACTCGAATATTCCAATTTTCCTAAGAGTAACAACTCTTTAATTCCTCCAATAAACCCAGTAGTTGATCAAATTACATTTGGAAGAAACTGTGCTATTGGTTTCTCACATGTGCCTTATCTGGGATGAGTAGTCATTTGTTTATACATCCTGAAGAAAAGTTATTACAATAGGAGATAACACTTTGAATGCATGTAGAGAATCAGTGTTACAACAAAAAGAACCTACCACACACTTCCATAAATAGAGTCAAATATAAAATTTTTCTGTTTTTAATTTCTTTATAAATAGTAATTGCTAAGTATATTCAGAAATCTTAAATCTAAAAGAAAATATATGTCATTTTAACTAATCTATTATTTTCTTCATGATACTCATAATACTCAGTAATTTCAAATAATTACTGAGTATATGGAATTTTAGTTAACCATAAATAAAAGATGGAGCTCAATCTTCTAATTTTAAATTTCTTATATATTAATTCTACTGTCAAAAATATCATGGCTGCTGTGTCATTTGAACACTGCTTAATTGTGAGTCCTTTAGTATTTCTATGTGATGCTAATACTGGAAACTCTTAGAGCAAACACTTCTCAGCATACCAGATGGGACGTTCATAATAGGTCATATCACCTTTAAATTGCAAAATGTATCCAGATGTTCCACATTTTCAACCCTTTGGATTTGTCTTAATATTGTTGTCTAGGCAAGATAAAGAAAGATTGTTAAGGAATATTTACATATCTAGCTTATTACCTCTACATGAAGATCAAAAGGTCATTTTGTGGAATGCAGGAAAAGAGATGAGATTTCTTCACCAAAATGAATGAAGGCAGAACTGGATTGTTTTTTGTAAAGATGATCTATAAGACTTTTCTATTAATACATTAAAATAGGAGATTTAAAATGAAAACAAAGACAACATTACTGTTGAAAATTAATAGAAAATTTATTTCAGAAGAATATACAGACCTTGATACATATTCACAAAAATCATGAATTTTCCCAACTAAAAACCGGATAAACTTCTAATTTAATAACATAGGTATCTCAGTATACTACTTTTATAATATTGTGAAGCAAGACAATGATCAAGGCAACTAATTAAAAAAAGCACCTAATTTTAGAGTTCACATGTTATGAAGGTTAGAACCCAAGACCCATTATGTCCATGGCCATAACCAGATAAGCAAGTCACTGGAGCAAAATTCTCAAAGTATTGCTAGGGTGAATTTTTGGTGATGCCCTTTTATTTTATTCATTTCTTCTGATGTAAATTATCCCTCATCCATATTCCTAAGTAGCCACAATAAAATACATTGATTAACACAACTAATATTTTAGTGGTGCCCTTACTTTGATCTGTTCCTGATTCTCCATGTAAGGTGAGCAGACATGTTTCATGTATTCTTAGGAAGAGTATAACACAACACACTACAATTAGATACTTTTATCTTCTATATAAAACATTGGATTCACAATGTTTATTGTTCTGGAAACTGTGCAAGAGAAAATGTCAATGGTCAAATATCAAATGTGTAGTTACTTATAGAGTTAATGCTATATAATTTATCTTAGTGTGTTTTAAATAGGAGAAGATTTTCCAACACAGATCTGCCTAACTCAAGGTTTTGGTAGCAAACTCAATCAAGTTGTGGTTGGACATGGCCAATTGGAATGCTCCACTGGGTGCGATGGAAATAAGTTGAGTGTCTTTTCTTGACTTTGCATCTCTTTCTAAACTTCCCACCACCTTTCACTTTTACATTTTATTCTTCTTTATTACATTATCATATCGTATACTTGGAATAAACACTAAAATTATTTTGTTATTTTTATATTACTAAAGAAATTGCAATCCTCTTTCATTTAAACAAAAAGCCTATTATTTCTAAATGTATTTAAACCTACTTTAAATGCTCACAACCCATGAATGTAGGCACCATGTAGAATTAGAAACTGTGTTTTCAATATCATAGTTTGGTGTGGGATTCCCTCTGTATGTTGTGATTACCATTAATGATTAAAGAAACTGCTTTGTACCTATAGCAAGGCAGAACTCAGTCAGTCAGGGAAAACTAAGCTGAATGCTGGGAGAAAGGATGCAGAGAAAGAGAAGCCATGCAGCTGCTGCCAGACACAGACATGCAGAATCATTTACTGGTCACAGCCTCATGGTGATGCAGAGATTAATGGAGATTGGTTAAATTAAGATGTAAGAGTGATCCACAAATATGCTAAAGCTATTGGCCAAACAGTATTGCAAATAATATAGTTTCTGTTTGATTATTTCTGTAGTTTAGGTGTCCAGGAAACAAATAAGTGGTCTTCCTATAACAATAGTTTGAGAATTATACATTATTTTTAACCAACTGAGCATCTACTTGGTAATGCAAATATCTCTGAAACCGCTTTTATCAAAGTATCTTTGTAAAAACTAAAGTAACTGAACATTTTTTCAAACCTTTTATACTTATCCATTACTATTCATTTCAATTTGTCATACTTTGCTGAGTTTAATTAGTGCCCTTTAAGACTCCTCATTTCCTGACACTGTAGTAGGTACTGCATTTTGAGAGAGTGATGTGAAACACTAAGAGTAGAGAAGAGTACACCTTATTGCTTTCATGTTTGGCTAAAATCCCTTCAATCCAAATTTTCTCTTTTAGTGTAAATTAAGAGTTTTATCCCTTCTTGAACTTGTCGGTATTTTTTTCCTTTTTGAACTGCAAGTGTTTTATCATATCTTTAACACTGTTGTCTAATTTTGCATCTCCTTTATAGTTTATTATTTTTTTCTTATTCTAACCATCTGTTCCTCGAACAGAAGCCAATAGGCTAAAAATGATTTTATTACTTGAATGGCAATTCCCAAAAGGGATGACCTTACATAATTGTGTGAGCTTTGTATATATAAGAAAGTTGTGATCTAAGAAGAAAATGAAGGAACTACAAATCAGAGAAACTTGAGTTCTGGTTCCTCAATGAATTCTTCATCAAATTACTAAAGAAGAATATATGAATGAACAATCTTATAATGAAAAGTATCTGGTCATCCAATAGCTGTGAACATCAAGAGCTAGCTCTACATTGAAGAGTTATCTTTCCTTCAGATCAGCAATTTTATAAATCCTGTCTATCTACACTGCAAGCAATAGCCACATCTTGGATATTTATTAAGGGCCCTTATGAAATTATTAAGTCACCAAGATTTAATATTGCTGATTAGAAAATTAGCCTAGGTGCAACATTCATTAACTTGAGCGGAAATAAAAGTTTGAGCCTGTTGTAAAAAGTTTTCAACATACAAAGTCTTACATAACTTATTATTGGGCATAAGCCGAAAATGAAATACTTGGCTCAGGGTAAGAAAAGATGCCTGCCACACAGTGCCTTTCAGAGGATGGTGCTTTTTCAGCAGAACAGATGGGCCTAATACAGTTCAAATTTCTGTTCCTTTGTTTCATAGATTTATATTTAAATTTAAAGTATGAATAGATGTTGATGTGTATACGCATGTTTCTGTCTTTTGTGTAGGGCATCATGTGTACTATTTGTATGCCAATGAAAACAATAGTGTCTAATAATTATGATCTTGTCAGCTCAGTTTTATTTTTTCTTATGTCTGACAATTGTTCATTTTTTAGCGATTTGTGTTTATGTTGTTGATATATCAGCAACATTAAGAATTTTTAGTAAAAATTCATTCATCTAGAACATATAAAGTTATCCATTTTGTTTCTCATTTCAAGTTTCTTCATAGTGCTATCACAGATTTCTAAGACATATAATGCCTTTTATAACAAATTATTATATGACATTATTTCCCTTTTAATTTAGGTAACTAGTTCATTATCGGGAATCAATAGAATTAGTGGAGACCTTCTATGTTCTGAGCCTTGGTTTTGATTCTTTATCACTTTAAGAATATAGGAATCTAATGCTTTTAGATAAAGGAAGGAGACATTTTCCTCATCTTTACATAGAAACATAGTTTAGTATTTCAAAAATAAAATTTGTTTAATGAATGATTATAAAATACCCATTATGTTCTTTAAAAATAATGTGCCATATTTAATAATAACATTATAGATGTCTTAATTTGATATAGTGTGATTCAATTCTCAATTCAGATAAGAAATAATATAATCTTTAGGATGTTTAACTATAATTTTAATGTTATTTAAATTCCATTTTATCATGATGGTAGTTTATAATTATGTATTTATGTCATTGTAAAATTGATTACTAAACAATGAAATAAACAAAAATTTGAAGTCAATTATGAGTAAATATAAAACCATACATAAATTTACTTTTTCAAATACAATAACCCTGTAATGCAGAAATGATGAGTCTTCATTTTGACAGGTCACTTATATTTAGCAATATTAGATTTATTTATAGTAGATGGAACATTATATATATATATGTATATATATATAAACTCATTCATTTGTACATTACAGTTATATGGCAAGTGATGCACATATAGTTATATGTGCAAGTGATGACATATTTGTTCTCAAAGTTTTTAAAATTATATGAAGCATCTATTTTTCGTAAGTAATATGTATCTCCTTCACTTTCACTTTGTACAATTTAAGCAAATTTGAGATACCATCTTACACCTATCAGATGGCTAAACTCAAAAACACCAATGATAACCTATGCTGGAGAAAATGTGGAGTAAGGGGAACACTCATCCATTTTTGGTGGGAATGCAAACTTGTACAACCACTTTGTAAATCAATGTGGCAGTTTCTCAGAAAATTGGGAATCAACCTACCACAGGATCCAGCAATACCACTCTTGGGAATATACCCAAGAGATGCCCAATCATGCTACAAAAGCATTTGTTCAACTATGTTCATAGCAGCATTATTTGTCATAGCCGGAACCTGGAAACAACCTAGATGCCCTCAATGGAAGAATGGATAAAGAACGTGTGGCACATCTACATATTAGAGTACTACTCAGCGGTAAAAATACAATGGCATCTTGAAGTTTGCATGCAAATGGATGGAAGTAGAAAACACTATCCTGAGTGAGATAACCCAGATCCAAAAATATGAATATGGTATGTACTCACTCATTAGTGGATTCTAGCCATAAACAAAGGATACTGAGTCTATAGTTTGTTATCCTAGAGAATCTAAATAATAAGGTGAATCCAAACAAAAACATATAGATCCTCCTAGAAATTGGAAGCAGACAAGATCGTCTGACAGAAGTTGGGAGCATAGGGGTGGGGGGCAGGGGAAAGAGGGAGAGAGAAGGGAGAGGGGAGGGTTGTGGAGAGCTTGGGGGAGTAAGATGGTTGAGATGGAGGAAGGACTGATATGGGAGCAGGGAAGAAGATATCTTAATTAAGGGAGGCATTGTGGAGTTGGCAAGAGGCTTGACTATAGAGGGGGTCCCAGATGTCCCCAGCTAGGACCCTTGGCAGTGGAGTAGAGGGTGCCTGAACTGGCATTGTCCCGTTGTCAGACTGATGACTAGCTTGAATATCACCATAGAACCTTCGTCTGGTGACAGATGGAGATAGAGACAGAGAACCACATGGGAGTACTGGACTGAGCTCCGAAGGTCCAGTTGAAGAGCAGAAGAAGGGAGAATATGACCAAGGAAGTCAGGACCACGAAGTTGATCCACCCATTGAGACAGTGTTCCTGAGCTAATGGGAGCTCACCAAAGCAAGCTGGACTGGGACTGAACGAGCATGGGCTCAAACTGAATGTGGCTGACAATGGGGCGGAATTGAGAAGCCAATAATAATGGCACTGGGATTTGTCTCTACTGCATGTACTAGCTTTTTGGGATCCTAGTCTATTTGGATGCATACCTTCCTAAACCTGGATGGAGGGGGGAGGGCCTTGGACTTCCCACAGGGCAGGGTAACCTGCCCTCTCTTAGGACTGGAGGGAGAGAGGGGTTAGTGCGGGAGCAGGAGATAAGTGGGAGGAGTGGAGGAAGTGGAAATTTTGATTCCTATTATTTATAAAGTAATAAAAAGTTACCAGAGAATAAAAAGAATAAACACTCACCTGCCATTAAAAAAAACAAATAATTTGGCATCTATTTTATTTTTTCAAATTTTAAAAAAGCAATATTTGTGGGTTATAATATTCATGAAGAACACTCTGAACCCTTGATTTATTCTGAATTCTATAATTTGAAATATTTGGAAACAAAAATTTCTAATATTCAACTTAAATTTCTTTTTTCACAATAAACTATTTATTTACTTTATTCTAATTTGAACAGACGAGTATGACATTATTAACTCTAGGGAATTACTATTGCATTTGCAGAATGTTTAGTTCTAATTCTATGCATGCAAATTGCAAAATGTCTGGAATTTAGACAGATATGTTTATATCTGTTGACTTTTTGCTATCATAAAACCAAGTTTCATAGCCAAATAAGTGGAATAATTTAATATTTATTTATAATAAAGTAGTTTTAAACAAAATGATTATGATGTCATTTTTAGGTTGTCTACCTGAATACATCTGATAATTCCTGTAACCCAAGAATGGAAGGCACACATGTGAGGGATTTTTGTTTAATTTGAAGTTGGAAGGTTCACTTCTGCTCTGGATCTTTGAGGTAGGAAGACACACCTTCCATCCAGATAATGATGTGGAAAATCATTCCTTTAATGCTGATATTTTGAGCTAAAAAGTCTGTCTACATTCTGTGTCAAGTCTTTTATTCTAAATAAATACAGACATGGAATAAGGAAGCTTTTGTTCTTTGCCTACTTGCCATATCCTTGTTGGGCAGTCTATTGTTTCACTACTTTAGATCCTACTTCTCTGTTATTGCAGAATATACTGAAGACCATCAAGACATCCAGTTGCATGGACTGAACAACTAGTAGATACTTGAACTTTCAGTTCTTAGACAGTCATTATTAGATGAGCTGCGTTATTGTAACATGAGGGCCTGCTTGTCGGGGTTTCTGTCCTGCCCAGTTCCTGCACCTGTTTAGCCCCCCCAAAAATCACACAGAGGTCACCATAATATTATAAACTGATTGGCCCCATCAGCTCAGGCTTCGTATTAGCTCTTATAACATATACTAACTCGTTATCCCTATCTATGTTAGCCACATGGCTCAGTAACTTTTTCAGCGGGGCAGGTCACATCCTGCTTCTTCAGTGGTCTGGGAAGGCCTGGGAGAAATGGGCTTCCTTCTTCCCCAGAATTCTCCTGTTCTCATTGCCCCACCTCTACTACCTGTCTGGTTTTCCTGCCTATACTTCCTGGCTACCGACCAATCAGCGTTTATTTAAAACATAATTGACAGATTACAGCTTGTAAATCATTGTAATAAACACACTATGTATATTGTGTATATGTGTGTGTGTGTGTGTATACATATACATGGAGAGAGAAAGACAGAGACTAAGAGATTCATTCTACCAGTTCTGTTTCTCTAGAGAATATTGACACATATGATGATGTACTAGAAATCTTACAATTATCCAAAAAAAACAATAATTAGTATAGGAGATTATATATATTAAATATTTAGGAGAAAATATCTACAGAAGACACAAATAGCAATCAAGATTTGGCTAATGGAGTGTTCATATTTTCAAGATTATTTTCTTTTATTATTACATTTATTATTATTATTATTATTACAAAGATAACTTTGGTTCAGGAATTAATATAGATAAGTCAAAAGAAATTTACATTTCCTGGTAATTATAGTTCTAGACTACCCCAATATTCTCATTATGTTTGTATACAGTCTATTTAACATCCTCAAATGCTGCATGATAATCTTAGCATCATTTACTAGATTTAGGGCAGGAGATATAGTCAATGGAAAAGTACATTTCAGTCAGGGAAATAAATTCCATTTCCAACATCAGGAGAATGTTTTGCTTAAACTTATACCCCAGAAAATCCTTTTTATGAAAAAACAGGAAAAAATGTTCTTTCAAGCATATGCACTTGGGAGAGTTTATTCCTCTGAATAAAATATGCTGTGTAAATTCTTTTTCTGTTGCTTTTATGAAAAATCATCACCAAGGCAACTTATAGAAGTCAGAATTGGTTGGGGCTGATAGTTCCTGAGACATAAGAGTTCATCATTGTGGGGAAGCATAACAGAAGCAAGTGTGGAGACAGCAACAAGAACCTGAAAACTCACACCTTTGATCAAGAAGAAAGAAGCGAGATGGAGTGGAAGTGTTAGAGACTCATATGTTTGTTAAGTTTAATTAATGATTTAACTTTTGCTGGGTAGGAATGGAAAATATTTATTAAAAGAACTCTTTACAAAGATGACATAAACTATCTAAACTGGATGGAGGCAGTGATTGCTACAATGCATTGAGGTGCTCTGTAGATGAAGCTCAGTGGTAATGGACAAGTCTAACATGTCCAAGACAGGAATTCATGTAGAGTACTAAGAATCTAAAAATTTCTTTCTCCTAATTCTCTGTTCTCCCTTGTGCTTTAGTCTTAAATGTTGTTTTTCCTGAAAAATTTCAACTGAAATTTTATAAAGTGTCCTTCTGATATTGTCCTCCAGTTGTCTTCTGATTTTAGAAAAGCATGCTAGATATTGTCTTGTCTCCTTGCTTTTCCTTTTCCTCATCTATGCAAGTTGTCTTTAGTGTCAACCGTATTAGCAGAAAGTTTCAACTATGCCAGTCCAATAGATAGAACAGGGGCCAAGGTCAGCATGACCAACAACAAAAACAACAAAAAATAGTGAGAAAATCTTACTTCTTTAACCTTAATGTATGTAGAATATAACATACAGAGATAAAGCCATTACTGAGTAACTCAAGATCACAAGCTAAAGATTATTATTTTCTTTTTTTCTTCATTAAATAATGTTTATGGTAGTATAACTCAAGGGAAGAGAGTTTACTCTCATGTTCATGACCCTGACTTGTTTGTCATCAACAAAATTAAATAAGTCGTATAATCATCCAAAGATAAGATTGTTATTTTAGTCAAAGTACCTAAAGATCTTAAGAGTTGAACATTTCTGTCTTAATTAGTTTTCGTAAATGTCTGATCACTCACTATTAGTATTCTCACTTTACTTAATTTGCCTTAAATGATATAATTTTATGAAATAATGCATTTACATATTTAACAAATAAGCACAATAATAATAAAATTGAAGAAAATTATTTCTCTCTGAATCAGTATAATTTCAAGAATTTTATCTGATAAACAAGAAGCACAAAAATATGAGGAGTCAGTTAGTGGCCTGAAAATTATCACATTATGTATCACATTATCATTTTTGCATAAAAACAAAATCATAGATGTAAATTCAAAGAAAGTAAGTACCCTCAATTTAAATATACATTTAAAATTATATACTTAAATAATTAAATTACATAGGATAAATCCTGTGTTTTATATTACAAAATACTTACCTATTACAGGGTAGTGGAAATAAGTTGGAATTTGCACATTTTTCTTGCTGGGTGAATTAAAAAGTTTGAGATTCAATTGTTTGGCTTTCTCATTAGGTATTAAAAGCAAAGAAATGAGTGAAAAATATCACCTAGACTCTCTTAATGGTTCAAAGGGAGAATATACACGTCCCAGATAAGGGAAGTGTTCTGAAATCTACTTGGAGTCTAAAACTCCCTTGTGTTATGATCTATAAACCTTGATAAATGTGTGAGAACTTTTCCAAGAGATGTCCACAAATTCCCCTTACAGTTGCTTACTTGAGGCTCATTTATGCCCAAACCATCACTCGTATTGCAACCTTGTATCAGGAAGGTTGAATGTTAAAAAAAAAAAAAAAAAAAGCTTGACATTCTTACCATGTCTTAAAATAAATAAACGTCATGGCTTCACTTTAAAAAGCACAGTTTTTCAAGTAGTAAAACATAAAGCTAGAAATTTATCTCAGTATCTGCCCACTACCTTTTCCCATTATTTCTTGAGAAGCTCTTTCTCTTGACCACTACATGATCCTCTTCTTTTTGTCTTGAGCTTGTGTCTAAACCTCCGAGAAGGCTCTCCTCTATTTCATGCGGGTTTCGTGTGATCGGGCACTTTTCAACCATCAGCTTTCTGCTCCTTTACTCCTTTTGCGTTTCCTCAAGGCAGTTATCCCACTTGACAAAAGACATATATTCCATTTATGGTACCTGTCCCAACCTGGGCTTAAGCTTCATAAAAGCAAAGTGATTGTCTAGTTTAATTCATAGCTTTTCTCCAGTGATAATACACTGTCTGGCCTTTACTGAAGAAATGAATGGATTTTCTGCTTAAGGTCCTGCCCAAAAATATCGTACCAGCTCATTGCCCTAGTATTCAATATTGTTTTATTAAAGTAACTATGTGATATGAACAACAACAAATTCTTTTATATATGAGTGTAGGCCTAATTATTGTAGAACTCTTGTAATTTTAAAAGTAGAAAAGCATATACTTAATAATAATGTAACATGATTAATTAAAACCCAGAGACAGATATTAGGGTTCAACCTGAAGATCAGAAAAGCAAAGCATCCAAGACACTAGAGAATTCTGACCTCTACCAAGGCTCAGAAAAAGGGTTGATCCTGTCCTCAAAGAGTGTGTAGACTGCAGTGCTTTCTACCAAACTGCAGAATGCAGACTGAGACCCTGAGCTCCTGTATCCTACCATTCATGTTTGTTCCTCTCTAGTGCTGGGATCAAAGGCATGCAGTACCACTGCCCAGCCTCTGTGGCTAGCTAACGTGGCTGCTGGGATTAAAGCTGTGTGCCACCATGCCTGGCAAATAAGACTGATTAGTGAGGTTATATTTGTGCTCTGATCTTCAGTCAAGCTTTATTTATTAAAACAAAAATAAAGTACGACCTTATAATAGTGTTATTGTAATTTTTCCATTTCAAATTGTTTCTAATTTCATTTTGTGCTTATGAGTGTTTACCCACATGTATGTAAGAATACAAGGTGTGCCTGATCCACTTTAGCACCAAAACAAAAATGTGGGTGCCCGAAGCTGAACCTGAATCTTCTGAAAGTGTGCTTAACATTTTCAGCCACTGAGCCATTTCTCCAGTCCCATGTTTCCGTTTTTTTATCAATCAATAACGATAGCTTAATAACCATGAGAGATACATATTTGCTAATTTCAATATATAGTTACCTTTCAAATTATCTGGTGATCTCATTGCTCTTAGGATTATATATTAGTAACCAAATAAAACAAATGAGAGTCCTGTAACTCCTATTTTAACATTTGTTTTTAGTGCTTAATATTATCATGGTAGTGGGTACTGGATTTTTATTCTGTTTAAATAATTCTTATTCACTTTAAGCACAGAATAAATAAATCCTCTAAAATACTGAGGCATTTGAAAATACATTACTTGAATGACTTACCTCTATTTTTTATATAATGAGAAATGGGAAATTGATTAACAAATAAATATTTAAAATATATTTTTAGAAGTGATGGCTAAAACTGCATATGAATTTTATGCTACCTAGAACACAAGAGAATTATCTGAGCATATCTGTGAGAAATTATTTGGATAAGTTAATTATATTAAGGAGACTCACTCTAATGTGATCAGTATCATTCATGGGTAGGGTCCCAGATTGCATCAAAACAAGAAACTTTCTGAACACTATTATTTCTTGTTCTTTGCTCCCTGTTTGTATATTATGACCTAGCAGCCCCATATCCCTATGACATCCATATCATAATGGAAATATTTTCAAATGGTGAGTAAAAATGAGCACTTCCTCTTTTAGTCAGGTACTTGTCATAACAATAGGAAAAATAGTAAACAGAGTTAGTGAAAGTTTAATAGATGCGTAGGTAAAAATATTTGTTTATTTCCTGCCTTGTGACTGCTATAGTGTCTGAGGAACTTTACATATTATATTAAGTAAAAGATTTTTTATCAAATATTGCTGTTTTTGTTCACTGAACCAATTTTATATACTTTGAAAACAAATCTATAAATTTTTTTTTAGACAGTGACAATACAGTCATGATAAAGCCATACCAGTTTAGGAAAATTAATGCAATAGTGTTATATAAATATAGCTATAATAGCTCAAACAAAGATATATATTGCCACAGTTCTGCTATAGCATTTTTACATATTAAATGTGCTATTTTATATCTCCTAATTTGTAATAATGTCAGAAGTAATGAGAAGCAAATATGCCTACATATTTCTATATTTTAATATATACATATTGATGTTTCTGTGAACTCAATAATATTAATATATATTATGTGTATAATAGACAAATATTATAAAATCAAATGATAGGAAAAAACACTTGCTTTTCCATAAAAATATTTAAAATATTGTTGATTACAATGAGAATAAATTAATAAATGAAGTGGGAGTGCCTAGGATTACATATTTAAAGAGAACCTAACAATCATAAGAACACAAAAGTTAGTTTTAAATTCTATGGCCTATCTGTAGAATTAAATTGCAATAAAGTTGTATATCAAAAAGCCTTATCCAACATGGGAAAAGTGTGCTATACGGATTACATCTTGTTCATGCAGCAGACGTTGAGAGGAAATAACAGGATATGGTTGATTTACGGTTTGAAGCTGAAATGTCCCCAACTGATTTTATTGCTATTGGAAAGTGGTGTAATCTCTGTTTAAGAAGCTGGGATATTGGAAGCTCTATATCCCATAACTTTGGTCATATAATGGTATAATTGTTATGATCTGAAGCTAGAAATGAATGCTATGACACTTCTGCTGGAATACCTGCTCTGAATGTGGTAGTAACTTCTGACACAGTGGAGACTGGATAGCTAAGGTAGGTCATTGGGACAGTCCTTTCAACGCTATGACTCTACTCCATTTCTGGTTCGACTCTATGGTTTGATACATCAAGATTTTTAAGATTTCTACATCACATTTCTACCACTCAATAAAAAGCAGCCCCAACACTCTCCTTTCCTCAATGATATATCATGTTTCCTAAAACTCTGTACCAAAATGTACCTGATTTTTATTAACTGGATTTTATAAGGTATGTGGTCACAGTGACCTAATTACAATGGTAATCGAAGGTAAAATTTCCTCCATTTTTACTTTTGCCTTCATAGTCTAGCAGATGAAATTATTTAGGTTACGGAGATCAGTGCATAAGAATCACGGAGATCACCCTAGACTCCTCCATATCAATGATGTTTCTTTGCATCTGAATGGAAACTTTAAGAAAACTCTTAAATATTAAATATTAATTAAATATCTATGATTCAGTAATGTTTTAATTGAGGACAGTGGTGAATGGAATGTGTGAGTGTAAATATATACTTTCCTCAACTAATGAAATTCAGACTTTAAGGATGGCTAACCTAGATACATCTGTCCCCAGTTTGTGAACTTAATGTGAAGGAACATAGATGAAAAGATCAATTACTTCAGAACAATGGAAGCAATTAGAGCCACATGGCCTCAATAAATTTAAACCCTTTCAATTACAGAATATACTCAGCCATTTCCCTGCCTTTTAACAATAATAAAATAAAATTACAATTAGAATTTATTCTCTTTTATAATGCAAAATAATTGGCTATTGAAAATCTTATAGTGTGTTAAAACAACTATTATCAGCATATAGAGTGAATATAAATTACTGGCAATGCACAGACACACTATGAACATAAACAAAAGCAAGAGTGACTACTAGAAGATCTATAATTCAATATAAACAGCTATTTTCCTTACTAAATGTTAGATCAGCACATTGCAGAAATAAGAGTGTGCTTATTTTAAGGCTAGAATTTAAAACATTCAAAAGTCTCAAAATCAATTTAGCATATTATTATATTTTAAATGCTTTTGAAAGACAAATTAATTTCAAAATGGGAATATTTTACTCAATTTTTCTGTACTTTAAATCTGAGAAAAATAAATTTCAATAATATTTTAAAAGTCATCCTTACCTTCCCCTTTATTTTTCCCTGAATTGTTGTAAACTATTTTCCTTGATAATGAAAGAAAAAATATTCCTTTCAAAGATGCAGGAAAAAGGAAGAATGCCATGCAGTGGTGGTGCACGCCTTTACTCCCAGCACTCGGGAGGCAGAGGCAGGTGGATCTCTGTGAGTTTGAGGCCAGTCTGGTCTACAAGAGCTAGTTCCAGGACAGGCCCCACAGCTACAGAGAAACCCTGTCTCTAAAACAAAAAACAAAAAAGTATTCCTTAATAAAGGGAAGATCAAGACTGAGAGAAATTATCTAAACTAACCCTGAAAATTACAGAGCTCAAGGAAGGATAGAAGCATTGGCTACTACTTACCTAAAACCATGTCCTCAAGGGCTGGAATTAATATACTAATATGTAAGGAAATTCATAGAAACATATACAAACATATAGAAATTTAACAAGAGAATATAAAGCAATTTTCCTGGATATTTAAGCATCACTGTATTCACTTATACAGTGATGTATCACCAAGTACATCAGTTAGGTCAGCATATGATACAGATATTTTTACAATTTTTCATATAATGTACAAACTATGGAAAAGAGTATGTGCAAAAATGTATAGAGTTGATTTTACTATGTAAGTGCTAAGAATTACCACGGAGTAGGCATACACACCTATGCAAGTTAATACATTGAGCAGAAAACCGCCCCCTGAAACGATTCATGATATAGTTTAAAGGAAGTATTATTTTGGTAATTGTTTATGAAGTACTAGAAACCCTTCTATGATTACACTTCACTTTTTAAAAAATCATCTCCCATATATTGCGTCCCTACTGCAGATTCCCCTCCTTCCTTTTCCCCGAGTCTTTTCTACTCATCTTCCCTCTCCTCCAGTTCCATTCTTCCTCCATCTCCACTCTGAAAAAAAAGCAGACCTCTCAAGGGCATCAACCCAAAATGACATAATATGCTACTATAAGACCAGGCACATACTATCACATCAAGGCTGGATGAAGTAATACAGCAGGACAGAGAGGGTCCCATAAGTAGGCAAAAGAGTCAGTGACTGACCTCCCTTTCCCACTGTTCAGAATCCAAGAGCATAAGCTATTCAGAAACAACGTACACAGAGGACCTAGGTCTGAACCATACAGGCTCTGTGATCTCAGCGAGCACCCATGAGTACCGGGCCATGTTCTCATGGTATCACGAACTCTTCTGATTTATCTGGTCCTCCCTCCCCTCCTAAGCAGAATCCCCTGGGCTTCGCCTAATATTTGGCTATGGGGCTCTGCATCTCTTCTGATCTGTTGATGGATGAAATCTCTCTGGTCTCTTTGATAATGATTTTTAAAGGATTTTGCTATGCTCTGTTCTCAGAACACTCTGAATCTAAGACATGCTGAACATCGAACGTTTTGTGGCTGACTTGGCGCCTGCTTACCGAAGATGGTCAGTTTAGGCTGTAGGACCCCATTTACTTTGTCAGAGTTACTCTCATAGATTCCATTGCACTAGGTTTCCAGTTTGCTCATGAAATGCCCCCAATTCTGGTAGTTTTTCTCCTGTTATTTCCCCTCTCCCCCACAATACAAACCTTCTGTTCCCAATCCTGCATGCCTCCAGTCTTACCATAAGATCAGGTCTATTTCCCTTTATCAAAGAGATCCTTGTGTCTCCCCTTAAGCTCCCCTTGTTATTTAGCATCTCTAGGTCTGCGGACCATGATTATCTTTTACTTACTGCTAATATCCAGACAGCATGAGTGGGTTACCTAATTCGAGATGTTTTGTTCTTCCAAGATACATCCATTAACCTGCAAATTTCATAATATAATTGTTTTTAACTACTAGGTAATACTTCATTTTGTAAATGTACCACAATTTCTTCATCCATTCTTCAATTGAGTGACATCTAGATTGTTCCTATTTGTAAGTTTGTTTGTAAGTTTGACTAGAGCTGCTATGAATATAGTTGAGTAAACCTTGTGATATGAGGGGGGCATCCTTTGCGTATATTCCCAGGAGTGTTATAGCTGCGTCTTGAGGTAGATTTATTCCCAATTATCTAATGAACTTTCATATTTATTTTCAAAATAGCTGTCTACACACCCACCAGCAGTGAAGGAGTGTTCCCTTCGTTCCACATCCTCACCAGCATGAGCTGCTTCTTGATTTGATCTTTGCCATTCTGTATGATGTAAGAGGGAACTGCAAAGTTGCTTTGATTTGTATTTTCCTGATGGCTAAGGATGTTGCACTTTCCTTCAAATGTCTTTAGGCCACTTGACTTTTCTCTGCAAACAGAATTCTCTGTTTAGATCTGTGCTGCATTTTTTATTTTTTATTAATTAATCAATTAATTTTACCAGTGGTATACACCATTTTTAATTGGATTATTAACTTGTTGATGTCTAGTTTCTTGCATTTTTATATATTTTGAATATTTGCCATCTTTCAGGTGTAGAGCTGATGAAAATCTTTCCCACCCTTTTGTCCTATTGAAGATGCCCTTAGTCTTACATGACCTTCTCAGTTTCATGAGGTTCCATTTATTAGTTGTTGATCTCAGTGCTTGCACTGTTGGTGTACTGTTCAATAAGTTGTCTCCTGTGCTAGTGCTTTCAAAGTTATTCTCCACTTTTTCATCTATCAGGTTCAGTGTATTTGGGTTCATGAAATTTTTGATCCACTTGGATTTGAGTTTTATGCAGGGTAAGAGATATGGATCCATTTGCATTCTTCTACATTCTGACATCCAGTTTACCATCACCATTTGTTGAAGATGTTTTCCTTTCACTGTATATTTCTGGATTCTTTATTAAAATCCATAGGTGTGCAGATATATGACTGGGTGCTCAATTCAATTGCATTGACCAATGTGTCTGCGTTTATGCTAATACCACCTTGTTTTCATTACTAGGCTCTGTAGTACAGCTTGAAATGAGGGATGGTGATATACTCAGAAGTTCTTTTATGTCTGTTATAATATCATGGGTTCTTTGTTTTTCCATGTGAAGCTGTGTATTTTGCTTTCAAGGTCTGAAAGAATTGTGTCGGGATTTTGATGGGAATTATATTGAATCAGTAGATTACTTTTGCTAAGATTTCTATTTTTACCACATTAATCCTACTGATTCATAAGCATGGGAGAACTTTCCAACTTGTGATATATTTTTCAATTTCTTTTTTAAAAAAACTCAAAGTTTTTATCCTACAAGATTTTTTTACTTGCTTGGTTAGAGTTTTCCCAATATATATTACAATATTTATGGCTATTGTGAAGAGTGGGTGTCCTGATTTCTTTATCAGCCCATTTGTCATTTGTATAAAGGAGAGCTATTAATTTTTTTGAGTTAATCTTGTATCCCACCATTTCCTTGAAGGTGTTTATCACTTGTAGGAGTTTTTTGGTAGAATTTTGGGGGTTGCTAATATGTACTAACATATCACCTACAAATAGTGATCCTTTGACTTTTTCTTTTCCAATTCATATCCCATTGACTCTCTTACTTTTCTTATTGCTCTAGGTAGAAATTTAAGTACTATAATGATTAGATATGGAGAGTGTGGACAGCCCTGTTTTGCCCCTGATTTTAGTGAAATTACTTTGAGTTTCTCTCCACTTAATTTGATGTTGGGTATAGGCTTGCTGTAAATTGCCTTTAATATATTTGGATATGTGCACCTCATCCCTAAACTCTCCAAAGTTTTTATCTTAAAGATCTGTTGGATTTGTCAAAGATTTTTCAACATCTAATGAAATGATCATTTGTTTTTTCTTTCAGAAAGTTTATATGTTTATTGGAAGATTTTTGTATTGAGTCATCCCTGCATCTGTGGGATGTAGCCTACTCGCTTATGGTTGATGATCTTTCCTTATGTATTTTTGGATTTGGTTTTTGAGTAATTTATTGCGTATTTTTGCATTAGTGTTCATGAGGGTAATTGGTATATAATTTTCCTTCTTTGTTGAATTTTTGTGTACTTTGGGCATCTGGGTTAGTGTGGCCTCATAAAACGAACTTTCAAAGCTCCTTCGGTTTCTATGTTGTGGAATAATTAGAAAAGTATCGATATTATCTTGTCTTTGAAAATCTGGCAAAATTCTGTTTTAAAACCATCTGGACCTGGGGTGTTATTGGTTGGGAGAGTTTTCATGACTGCTTCTACTTCATTTGGATTAGAGAACTTTTTAAATTGCTTATCTAATCTTGATTTAATTCTGGTAAGTGGAATCTATTGAGAAATCTGTTCATTTCTTTTAGCTTTTCCAGTTTTATGGAAAGCCCATTTTTGAAATATAACCTACTTTGGATCTTCCAGGTGTCTGCTTTTATGCCCCTATATAAATATTCATGATTTATTAATTTGGCTATTCTCTTTGTCTTTAAGTTAGTTAGGATGAGGATTTCTCCATTTTGTTGATTTTCTCAAAGATCCAACTCTTTGTTTCACTGATTCTTTGTTTTGTTCTCTTTGTTTCTCTCATTGATTTTACTTCTCAGTTTGATTATTTACTGCCATCTACTCCTCCTGGGTGTGTTTGCTTCTTTTTATAGGATTTTAAGATGTGCTGTTATGTTGCTAGCATGACATTCTGCAATTGCTTTTTAAAGGCCCTGGGTCTCAGTAGTTTACCATGAAGCAAGAAATATCTGGTTGCAGAAAGAACCACAAGCTAAGATTACCTGACCTCCACCCAAGAACAGACCACACAAAGGAAATTCCTAACATTCCAACCCTTATAGATAGGACCATCTGCCAGAATAAACTCACCAGGACACCCCTAGACAAATGTCAGCCAATCAAGAGTCCTTAAACCTCAGAGAACCCTTACCCCCACCTTTGCTACTATAAAACCCTATTGTAATTGAGCTCGGGGCTCTCTCTTTATTCCAATACGTTGGACATGGAAAGAGACTGAGTCTGAAAACTTGCTTAAAATACAGGATTTTTGTTTTTACATACAGGACTTGGTCTCTTTGTTATCTTTTGCAGGAACTTCACGGATTTGAGCATAAAACCTGCACATGATAAACAATGATTTTGAGGCTAGCTCTGGCTTCATAGCAAAAATAAGTCTAGATACAAAATAACAACATCAACAACTTAAATCCAAACAGAACAAAATTGTTCATTATCTGTAGAAATTGAGAACTTTAATACAATATAAAGTTCAAGAATAATTTTTTGCTGCTTGAACTTCTAGTAGAAAAATACTTTATTGTTTATTAGGTTAACAAGGCATAATTTTCCTTTAATGAAGAAGATAGAGAAAATATCTGAAGCAACTATAGCTATATGAAATATGTTGCATATTATAAAATATGTTGCATATATATACATTCTATCTTTTCTCTTCTCCCCATAGACATAACTATATCTGTTTTCATATTCTCAAAACATTGCTTATATATAAAACATCTTGAACATCTTGAACTTCTTTGTTAAAAAATATATATCCTCTCTAGCTGTTTTTTTGTTTTGTTTTGTTTTTGTTTTTTGTAATCCTTACCTAAGGGGAGAGTTAGCCTACTTAATGATTTTAGTGACTATCAATGCCTAAAAATCGGTGTGTTAAATTCCCTGATATCATTAAAATTTTAGACCACTCTCTATACTGACATCTGGGAGATGGTTAAATATGTATAGACTTTACTCTCCCTAAACTTTTCTTAGAAAAAAAAATGTTTCTTCTCATTCAGGTAGTTAGTTTATTTCTTTAATGCAATTTCTTTATTACTTATATTACAGTTCCTGAGAACAGTTAAAAATCCTCTTTGTGAGAACTCTGGTTTCATGTTCAAAATTTCTTGGCTTGAAGAAAGGCAAATACTGACTGCCGTTTTTGTCCTTTCATTGGCTTTTATATCCTCACAAAGACATGTTCTCACCTGTCAGTTTTTCACTTGAAGTGCCCTAAGTGAGCAATGAGAGTGCCCTAAGTGTAACACGAGTCCAATTTCTGTCACTTTACACTGGCCTTTTCTAGATAGACTCTATTTATACTTATGCCCATAAAATCATATCAGAAAAGGGGTGGCTTGGAATAGTCATTCTTTCCTACAGAAAGTGAAAGAATCCAGGACAAACGTGTTACTTTTTATCTCTTCTGGGCTCCAGAACTTGCTTTTCTCTTCTTCCCAGTGGCTAAAACAAAGCTCTATCTTGATCTTTTCATCACGGTGAACCTGTCATTTAGAACTGTTTTCATGGCTGCTGGATTCTTAAGTTGATTCACATTGCCAATGTTGGCTTCTAGCTAGAAAATCACAGACTGACAGCTTAATAGAGATGATCTGAGAACAAACAGAAAGAGCTCAATTTCTGAAGAATCTATACTCGGAATTTACTTCCTTGAATTATGAATATGTCACCTGAGAGTCATACTACTTAAAAATCAATGTTTTAAAAAATACTACTCTTATTTACAAACTTTAATGAGAGATCTTTCATAAATTTAATGCATACATTGTTAGGCAATATAAAATATACTTCATAGGATCATTTTTAAAATAAACAAATTATCAATTTCAGGGATGTTTATTTTCTTTCAATTTATGAAGTTCAGGCTCACAAAGCTCTACTTTTCCTCTCAGTATGTATAAATCTTTACCATTAGAGAATGATTACGGGACTGAATGATCTATTTGATAAGAGATTTGATTTGTGAACTCTGAATCATGCTTGTCAATAATTAATTAATTAATTCATTGATACCAATATTTTTATGCATTTTAATGACAAATAAAGTACACTTAGTCACTATGCTGATACCCAGTTAAGATTGAAAATTGCACCTTTTGCTTATTTTATATATTTCAAACTAATATAGCCGGATGGTGGTGGTGCATACCTTTAATCCCAGCACTCAGGAAGCAAAAGCAGGTGGAGCTTTATGAGTTTGAGGCCAGCCTTGTCTGCCAGAGCTACTTCCAGGACAACTAGAACTGTTAAACAGAGAAAACATGTCTCAACAAAACAGTAAATAAAGAAATGTTATTTCAAAATAAGGGGAAAGCATGATTATTTCCATCACATCAGTGTGTATCTAAAATAAATGTTAAATGAATAAACTCTTTAAAAGTTTGTAATAATCCGGGCGGTGGTTGCACATGTGTTTAATCCCAGCACTGGGGAGGCCGAGATAGGCAGATCTCTGTGAGTTCAAGGACAGCCTGGTCTAGACAGTGAGTTTCAGAACAGGCTCCAAAAAACAGTTTGCAATAATAAAAATCTCTGTTTTCATTGAGAAAAAATTTGATTTTAAAAAGAACAGTTTTAGGAAAACTCTTGACAAATAATAATCTATAATTCCACAGACTTAAATTATATGTTGCATATTTCAAAAATTATAAGTGTGGAAAAAACTTTCAACAATGTTCCAATCAATATATGTCATTAATATAATAAATCTTCAGAAACTACTAATGTGGAATAAACTTTCAACAATATAACAATCAATATATGTCATTAATATAATAAATATTTAATTTTCTTTAAATATCTGTGATGAAGGTCTTAACCGTATGTTTTGCTACTCCATGATGGTCACATACTTGTAGCTTTTATTTTCTTTCCACTCATGTAGGGAACACACACATTATATATGCCTATAAGTTAATTATACAACACATATAAAATAAATTTTGGTAAATGAATGACAAGATATTTCTCAGAAAGATCCTGTTATAAATTCTCAGTATGAGGTTTTGACCAGAATCAAGACAGAAATGAAAAAAGTCAATCCATTTAATAAATCTACTTTTGTGTAGACCTTAGGACCATTAAATGGAACTGCTGCCTAATGAAAGATGGTATTATCTGAGTTGAAAAATAAAAAGTGATTTCTAGATATCTGTCTGACGTACCTTTTCTCTTTTATATGTGGCTTTTGCTCCTGGAGGCTCCACATAAAACAAGAACTTTGTTAAGTATGAAAGTGATATTTTATTTTTCCTGGAAATTTTTCATAGAATACTGTTTCTGTTGGTTTACATGCTAATAAGAACCTTAAACAAGTGTGTATTAATTCATCTATTGTTTGGACATTACCCATTAGTTGAGAATAGAAAGACAATTTTGCAGTGCAGCCTTACTTATTTTTGATGATTTTATTTTCAGGATATTGATTTTATTATCTATTAATACCTAAATAAGTAACATAGTCAATCTAATTTCAGTCATTACTTTTTCAGTTTAATGCAAGACCTTTCATTTCTTTTCAGTGAGAGCTTTGGATTCTTAATAATCAAATCAATACATAGATGACTCTCAGCATTATGTTGATTGATAAAGAACATTGATATTTTGATTCTTATATTTTATTTTTTCCTATAAATCATTCTAACCCATAAAACATATTTGAATAATCTTTTCATTTATAATTTCAAGGTTATATATTAACTTGTTTAGATATTATTAGTTTTATCTAAGCAAGTACCCCATAGTAAAAAATTGCTTTAAAGTAATTTATTTAGGTGTTGCATGCTTAGTTTTCTATTTATTTGAATATTCTCTTAATAATGATTGTGCCTATGTAAAATTTCACTAAGGATAACTTTAATAATATTGCATACATTTCTGAAATGGTTATCCCACCTTCCTTCAAACCAGGAGATTATGAGAAAAATCAATAGCAGGAAATTGGATAAATAGAAAGAAAATACTAGCCTATATTTTTTCTATGGGATGAAAGAAAATATACATTGAAAATGATGCATACAGATTCTTCTGTTTAATCTCTCAATAATGTTATACCAGAAAAGGGTCAGGAGCCTTGTGTGATTAGAATAAAGGAATATAAGTTGGTCAAAGGACTATTACTCATTCTGGAAGGAAGCTACGAAACAGTCTGCATGATATCAAGGTGACTTATTAAGCAGTTCCTGTGATAGTGCCCATGTGGTACCATTATGCCAGTTGTCACTTCCATTGTTGACTGAGTTATGATAAACTAGTAACATTGTGAACAGTGATTGACTTTGGATTTCAAAACTAGCCTAAATAACTAGGCAAATCTTGTTGTACTGACGGTATCAGAAGGAAATGTCAGGGATACATGTTAATTCTTTCCAACCAGACAGCAGCAGAACTGCTTGGTATGTCCACACTCTGCCAACACCTGAGAAGCACGATCAAGGGCAGATAAAATATAAAAGAAAAACTGAGCTGAAAACATAAAATGTTCTTTTTTTTTGCACATACATATTTATTCATAAATGTAACCTGCTCAATTGCATAAGGTTATTTGGTTTTTTTTTTCATACATTGTTTTGTTTTATTTTTTCCATTCAAGAACATAATTAAACTGATTTGCAAAGGTAGAGTTAATAACTTGCTCACAAAGTCCCGTTAAAGAACATTTTATGGTTCCAACAGGGCAGGGCACCATAAAATGTTCTTTAACGGGACTTTGTGAGCAAGTTATTAACTCTACCTTTGCAAATCAGTTTAAACCCATTTTTTCTCCTCTGTGTCATAGTTTGGTTCAAGATTTACACAAATGACATGACCCATTACAATGTAGCCATTTCTGAATGTCCTAACAAATGAAGGTGCATACTAAACCTTCCTGAAGATGTTTCGGATCTCAAATTCATAAGTATAAGAAAACCAAGAAGCAGGCATTTATTTTAAAAACATTTGTGGCCACAGGAGTCTAGCTGATTTTATATAACAGTAATTGTTATCTATCACAAAGCATGGGACCAATCTCTAAATACATACCTATACTACTCTTACAAATAGTTCACAAGTATAAATGTTTCAGAATTGTAAATTTCTGAACAAAAAAGTGGGCAGGAAAGATGTGCAATGTATTTTCAAAGTTTTTTCATTCATAATTTTTAAGTTATAAGATTCAAGGACTATCCTGGAAAAATGAAATTATTTTTTACATTAATTCAGCCTTGTAAAGAAAGAATTTTAACACACAGTATAACACATAAGTATTGAAAACATTATACAAAATAATATAATATAGTGGGGAATGGCATGAATATTGTCTTACTTTAAATATACCAGGTACAAAGTGTAAGAGAGTGAGAGAATAAGGTCAAATGGTGATTGTTAAAGCACTGGGAAAAGCAGGTTTCCTTTTTATGGTAAACTGATTCTCTGCTTAATAATATGGAGATGTTTTGGAGATGGACTGAAGTGAAAAATGCTATGGAAACATTTTTTGCACATAATTATAGCTATACATAGATATATAGAGAGATTAAAGAGATAAGTCCTTAGTGAAATAGACATCATGAATATTTAATGATGATTTAAAAAGAATCAGAAAGAATTAATGAAGATTTTGAACATCTTCAAATCAATAATTTTTTTCAATCTTGAGAATATATAAGGGACAAGGTCTAAGACTAAGATCCTAAGAGAAGTTATTAATATCAATCTATTTGACAACAATACTGAACTGTGCAAAAAGATGACTCAGTTTTATTAATAAATTGAAAAAAGTGAAGAATTTCATTGTGACAAAATTATAGAATTAGATTCAAATAACTCTATTAGCTTTAAAGGAAACACAGTGATTCCTGCCCTGTGATCAAGATTGCTGTACCCTAATTAAAAGTACTTATAAAAACTACAACAAATATTTGATGATATGCTGGAAGCATCTTTGTGAGCTTTGAGCATAATCATACTGTGAAAATATTCCTGTAACAAAAGGTATATGGACAGGTGGGTAAGTCATTGGTTACATGCGTAGTACTGCCCACTGTGAATTGTTTTGCTTTAAAAGAAAAACTCTCATACTCTGTTCTAGTGAATAACCTTCCTGGCACACACTCACTGTGTCTCAAATTCAGTGCACTTTCTAAAACACTTTGTATGGAAAATTGTCACGAGGATAAGAAAGAAACAGACAGGAAAAGACACATAAAATAATATTAAAATAAAATCAGTCCATCCACTTAGCATCAAGCCACTTTTCATGTTTCTTTGTTTTCACAGAAGTCTCTTTTGATATTCTGAAGCTTAATAGTGAATAACCAATGTGCATTAGCACTGTATAGTACATAGTGATTATCTAAGAAATTTTCATGAATTGAAAATTGCATTTTTCAGCCAACCTGATTGAATTTTTTTTGGATGAGGAGCAAACTGAGTAATATATAGGGTTGACTCTCACTCATATATCTATAGTCTGAGGACTGAGAAAAATTCCACTTCCCCATATGGAGAAGATGATTTTGAATTTTAAAACACTTTGTAATACATTGATTTCACCTCATATTTTAGATAAACTGCTCTCTTCATTATATCACATATTCATAATTTCATTAAAGTTCTTAAATTTGTAAAGCTAAAAAATTTAAAATGCATTTTTTACTCTAAAGGATAGCTATCAGACTTTCTGTGCTTCAGTTGTTTCTTATTAGTATGTTTCAGATACCCATATAATATGACCTATGATATTTTATATATGTTTTAATATTTATGAGTATGAAGCTTATTGAAATTATGAAGAACATTTCAACTAAACTATGATAAGTTATTACTTCAGTTTTGAAATCAGAAAATAATCAACTACATAATAATTTAATCATAAAGACAGAAATAGTAATATGAATACACATTCAAAGATTGATTATTCTATATCAAATTCTGCTGCTTCACACTGTGTTTTAATAGGAAAGATATTCTTATCTGTGTTTTCTAATGCACCCCATTCCCTAGATTTGTATGGTGTAAACATCACATTTAAATACTCAAACAACAAACAGGAAGAATATTTATGTATATATATATATATATATACATACACACACGTGTTTATGTGGACGTGCATGTGTGTAGGAATATTTATTTATTTTCTCAAAAGACAAATTGTATAAGAATATTTTTCTTGTGGTGAAAAAAAATAAAACCAACACTCCTTTTTCAAGTGCCATAGACCTACTGTTTAAATCTTAGAAAATTTACTTCTTTTTAACATACATAGTAAAATATTGTTCTTGAGAAAAGTTATCAATTTGGGGTAAAAAAGATGATTAGGTTGCAAGAAGCATTTTCTCTATAGGGATAAAGGGATTCAAACACCAGTACCAACATTACTATCCAGGTATTCCTTCGAATGCTTACAACCACAGCCTTGAGGAGAGTACAGATAGGAAGGTCTCTGCATTACTGGATTGTAGATTACACTTCGGCTTGAGGCTCATGGCTCTCTTGCACGTGGAAAACTGAAGGATGATACAGAATAGTGTCTAATGCAGTCTTCTGGATTTCATACACATGTACATGTGCACATATGCACACTGTGTCACACAGACAAACAAAATTCATCATAAAACAAAATTATTTCATCAATAAATCAATACCTAAAAATATGGCGCTATTCATTAAATCACTTAATCAAGAACTAATTATTGCTATCTATTTTGTTTATAATAATATCTCAGGCCTCCTAACTTAGATGTAAAAATAGAAGTAGAAGAGAAATCAATTATATAATAGATTACACATGTCAGTTTCAGCACTTTATGAAGCCGTGATTGTGAAACTTTTGAAGCAGGATGCAGACAATGAGTAGGATACCCAATTTAAACCTGAGCCACATCCAAATCCTAAGGTTTTATAATGTCAGAGAGGCAACTCTTTGCAATGACAAGAACAAAAATTCTCTTAAATGCATTCAGATGAATTTGAGAGGAAAGAGAGAATTATATACGATAAAAATTATGATATGGAAGACTTACCATTAATTTTGACAAGATAACAGTATAGATTGATCTTCATTTATGTGTCTTATTATTGTTTTGGAAAATATTAGCTCATAACTTCAATAGAAAAAATCTAATATTTTAAATATATCCTTGCATATTCATTGTATGTAACTTTCTTAAGCACAATGCTCCAAAGAAATACATTAAATTATAGAGAAATTAGACAGCAGCTCTGATGCAAACATTGTCAAGAGTCACTATTATCTTATGATGACATGAATGGCCAAACAGATAAATATGTGACAACTATTATTTAAGTAGACTGTAGTAAATATGCCCCAAACAATGAAATGGTTGTGAGTGAAAGCTCCTGAACTTAATAATTACCACAATTTCAAAAGGATTTACTTCATAATAGCTGGGCAATTTCTTTCAAATTACAAGTAGTGTCACACATTATATAACATACCCATATCCAGGAGAGAATGCAGCATTTCACCCATTCTTGGGCACTCAATCAGTTAGAGGGATAAATAAAAACACCTGCCTGGAACATTTTATCCATTTGCCTTTTAGCAGTTTCCTTCATGGTTTGAAGTTTTGCTAAACAAAGGGAAGCAGAGAGACAGGTGTTTTCAGATGAAAAATTATGAGTAAAAAGAAGCTAAACTGAAAGAAAATGTAAATATCTTAATGAAAAGCCAAACTAAAATACATAAATAAAAAAAGAAAATGAATTGATTTTAGAGCAATTTTTGCAGATATTTATTCTTAAGAGGTGATTTACATAGTATTAAATTACCTGAAATTTTTATAAAAATTAAAATATTTACTAAATATTTCATATGTGTTTATTGTGTTGGAGTCAAGTATGTAAAAAGATACCTTCTTTTCAATATAGCAATAATTGCAAACAGCAATTACAAAATCTTGGTTGAGTAAAGATATATCTGTAATTTCAGTAGTCAAGAGATCAAGGAGAAATGAGTCAGTGCGCAAGTCCAGCTCTGTCTATCCACGCACATTGCATAAAAAAAAAGAGTGTTGTGGTCATGGTGGTAAACTTAAATGACCATTGTTGAAAATTTAAAAGAGCTCAACTATGCCAGTACTGGGATAGTTGAATATATGTAAGCACTGAAAGAGTGAAGAGGGTATCACAATTGAAAATTAATAGGTACATATAAGTGTTGATTGCATAACTATTGGGAGGGGGTCATTTCTGCATAGGCTAATCACTATTTAATCTTCTCAGCCATCTTAGCACAAACCTGATACATGCTACGACTTAAACAGTCTCCTGTGATTGGAATGTGAATGGCTCCCAAAATTCATATGTGGGAACACTTGAATAAACAGAGACACTAAATTTGTATCTACCTCAATCACATTAGAACAATGTGATGAATTAAAAATCAATATAAATAAAATAACATAATAGTTGTTAAAGATCCAGGAGAAGGTTAAGTGGCTCAGAATATTTGCTATGAAAGCATGAGGATATGAGTTTGAAAAGTTGTTTTTGTACAAAAATCAAAGTACTTGTAATAAACTATCAAAATAAATATTAGTATATACATTTACAAACATAAGGTTTTACTAAATTATTTCTTTCTTTGGTTTTCTGAACTGTGTCAAAATATACTATTGTTTTACTTATTTATTCACATCTACCCTGTATGAAAACTATCATTATTCTCTATATAAACTCCGTGTTTTTATACCTGAAAGCATTTCCAATACTTACGCAACAGTAATAATGAATTAATATTAATAATAAACAAAGTTATAATTCCACAACCATACACCCCAGTGTCATTTTTCCACTTAATAAAAATCTAGACAAGAGTTATAATTTTATAATAAAAATTGTATATTTATAATTTTTATTGTCTTGTTTTATACCAGCTCCTCCTTCACTTATTATATTTTTAAAATCACTGATGCTCCCTAAAGGAAATTCTTCTTATATTTTAGATTGAGAAACAATTGCTTCAACAACTATGTGAAGGAAAGCATATCAGACAACAAAGATTCTTTGGCACATTCAATGTAGATATAGTGACTGGGAACTCATTCATCCCCAAGTTTGTCCTTTTCTATCATATCTGCTATGCTGCACCATCTTATAAAAGACTTTTAATCTGTTTCTACTGTAGTGGTTTATCTGAGGTGAGTTACGAAGGAAATATTAAATTTGGAACAATTCAAAGACCTTCAATTTATGAAGTATTTAAATTTTATTAATATTCTATGCCAAAAACACATTCAAGGAATCAACATAGCAGCTTTGTGCAAATATATTTCTATAAAATGACCTTATTGGACCTTCGAAGGAGGCTCAATACAATGCAATGAGGAAATTTCCTGTATATTCTTATTTATAGTTGTTCTGGTTTTTCAACTTGTCATTATTCTTATTATTCTTTAATTTTTTCTGTTCTCTATTCTCAGTCACATTTGTGCAAACCCAAGCTGTTGTTAATTCACTGAATTTTCTCCAATAGCTAGGAAAATCTACCAATATTACTAATGTGAAATTGGCTCTTGGAGGGTGCATATCTAACTTTATAATACCATCCTCACAGTGATGTTCTACTTAATAAAATTTGTATGCAAACCACGTAATGAATAACCCGGGTGACATTTAATGGTAGGTATGAAAGATCTTTTGAAACATTTGGAATTATAAAAGAGATAAGAATATCTTTATTGTTCCTTATGGTACCCTAGATTTGGGACTTAATGCTAAATACATAAAATTTAGGGCTCTCCCCTAACAAATGATTTAGAATAGAAGCCCAAAACCTAAAAATATTCATAATAAAAGAGGACTTCAAACTTGTATTGGTTACAACCCTGATTATCTAAGATTTCTATGATGTGAATGATTAATTTGATCAATCATTTTTATATATACAGCTTTAGCACCTTAAAAATGTGGATAGTGAAGTTAATATGGACTTCTTTGTTTAACAATATTTGGCATACAATAGTGTTGTGGAAAGCTGATACCTTTATTAGACAATGAATGCATCACATTGAAAATCTTCCAATTCATTCACAATATTTTACTCTTTACTTCTTATGAATTATGGAATCTACGTAAGCACACAGGGAAACTCATATTTGTAGCCAGTAGTCAAATCATTTGTGTGAAGTATCTGAACTGACAGGAATCTCAGAATACTATGTCCTCAATCTTGAAAATGATAAAATCACTATAAAACCAATTGGATCACACTTTTAAAGGTTGCCCCATAATAATGAATCAATATAATAATAAATAAGTATAAAATAATATAATAAAATAGTTCAAATATTAACCATAAATCTGCATGTTATCTGGGACTTTGATGGGGAAACTCTGACAACCAATCATATCTAGTTAAGGCGTGGCTACCTGCAGCCGAGGAAAAACTGGGAGAACTCAGGTGCGCGCCCTCTCTGCACCAAACTGCCTGGACATATGGGAAGTTGGACCTCCCACTCTTGTAGCCTGAGTTTTCCCCTTATAACCATTAAAATATAATTGTTATTCTTGAGCTGGCCTGGTTATTTATTGTACCAATCTAATCAACAACACCTGGCACAACAGGACTTACCTCTGGTGTTTTAAAATAAGACTTCTACTTATCAAATACTTACAGTATTCTAGTAAAAACTATTAAATATCTATAACAGAAATCATAGGCAAAAATTTCAGGATAATGATTGTATTTATGAACTTTCAGATTTCTGTTATGTAGTGAAACTATCTAGCATTGTGTCAAAGTTTTGAGCATTTATTTTTATGATTTACAGTTTTATTACATTCCATTTCTTTATAGGTTGATCATTAGCCATTTAATTAATTAGCTCTTACCTGTTTTTGTCTCACATACAGAGAATGTGTTCTAAATTATTTATAATTATTATGCCATATTATTTCACACATTTGCCTTGATTGCAAGAGTGTTGTTTAACTGATACTGAAAACACAATTTCAGAATTTGGATTTTTTTTCTTTCACACACACATAAATGACACTTTGACTGGGAGAAAAGTTTCTCTGTTTCACCTAACTACTTTTAGAGCTCTGACATTTCATCCTGTGTAAACATTTCACAAATCCTTGACCTGATCCTATGGATCACTCTGTAGCAATTGTTCTTAGTGACAATTCATTCTTTACTCTTCTGTGTTCTTGTAACTTTGATTGCATGTCAAGAATTCAATCTGGACCAAAGTATTTTTTAACATGATGTTACTGAGTCTAAGACAATAAAATCCACCAGTGATCATGACTTAATGACTGACAGAATTGATCTTCTATCAACACCATCATGGCACTCATCAGAAAGAAAGTAGATTCAGGGCAGCATGTGTCATTGTAGGAATTTAAAAGATACTTTCTTGAGTATTTTTCTAGTTGATTCTATAATTATGAAATATTTTCTGAGTTATTGTCACTGGATGTTCATTAATTATAATTGATAGATAAATTTTATCTTATTTTCAATAAAACATGTATTCATACAGAGTAAAATAACTGGGTTCATGGCTATCAATAGTTTGAGTATCTTCTAGATACATATATCCTCTCTCTTCTCATAGGTGGCAAAAATCTTATTTTCAATAATAATCTCTTTTATCTGTGTATAGTTTTAATCATATTGACATTTAATATAATTTTATACTGATATAAAATTGAAAGTGAATTCACATTTTAAGGACCATATTACATTTTTCAAATTGAATATGTCAACCTTTTTGTGATTACATAACTTATGAGAATTTTGTTTAAATTACATTGTATTTTTTCAACTCAATTTACATATAGAGCCAATAATGCCTTGAACATGTCATCCTCATAGCACTTCACATTCTGGACCTTGGGCTCTTCTCATGGAAAGCTGTTTTCCAGAATTAATTCCTGTCTATCACTTTGTTCTTGTTTAAGAAAGGACTTTAAGTTTCCAAGTAGTAATCAGTACATTTGCCTGCAGATGTTTTGTACCATTTGAAGCATTGTTTGACACTAATCATTTCTCACTCACATTTGCCACAAATTATTAATGCAAAAAGGAATTCCACACATCTCTGTTGTGAATACTAGGTGTTCCAGTTCTTGACTCGATATATAAGATAAATTTGGAATATATTACCTATGCACTAGCCATTATGAATACATTTTAAGTTCATAATGATATGTGTATTTTGTAGCCTACTAGAATTAAAGTTTAATGAAACTTCACTGTGATTCAATTTATTAAGGTTTACCACTCTGTATAAAGACATATTAGAAATTCTTTATTTTGAAAGGCAACTCCTATAGTACCATTGATTAATCTTGCAATGCTTGAGTATATATAAAATATAGTGCTCAGGGCTATTTATTTTTCTTAGGAATATCATTGGTTAATATACAGACTACTCACCGCTGTCAAGTTGAGATGTTAATTTATACATTCTGTTCCTTGTGTCTCTTGCTGAAACAACAGGATGAATGCCATCTTAAGGGTATTCATTGCCTAGGGCTATATGAAAATATCTTCTCCTTATACCAAGTAATCATTCACATAATAAACAGTCTCAGAACACTTCACTCCTCTAATACATAGATGCCCCCAGGCAACCAGATGTTCTACCCATACACTGTAGCCAGTCAGAGCTTTTGTACATGTGTAACTATTGCAGATTAATGTAATAGTAATAAAGACACATAATATATTCATAGTCTGACTCACAGCTTTGAATAATTGTCAACTGCAGGTCAAGGCTCTCATTACTCGAATTCTGACTCCATAGCTATACAAATGTCTTCATAAGGGAGATGGCCTATAGTATTCTGAATTTCTGTTTGAAGTATAACATAATCTGCATTCTGAAATTGGATAGCTTGGGTACTGGTAAAACCTTTTGTTGAATAGTAGAATTATTTGATTAATTTAATATCTTTATATAATGCAATAATTATTTATTAAAATTGGAAAATAAATATTTCTATGAATTACAAATACTATTTTAATTAATAAGATGTAATTAGGTAACTAAATTGATATAAATAAAATGACTCTATTAATAGATAAACCTAAATAATTAAATTTGATTGCAAATGAATAAATATATAATTTAAAATGTTGTTATATTCATGTTGTTTCTTTACACTGGTAATTATACAGCTCTAACAAATGTACGAAGAGCTAGATCAGTCACAGGAAGTTTCCCTCGTCATCGTATGAGTCTCTGCAAGCCTTTTTTGGCCCAGTTTATTGGTTCCTGGGTTCCCTTAACCCCACTGTCTCCGACAGTCCTACCTCATCTGCCGGATTCTCCAATCTCAGCCTAGTGTTTGCTGTGGTTCGACATATGGTTCAATCGGTTGATGGATATGGTTCAATCAAGACAATTGAGCTAGGAAAGAATCTAGTTTTGTAGCAGAATATCATTAAGAATCATTTCATTGACTTTTTTTGCCAGTAATATTAGGTTCTATCCTACACTCTTTCGTAGTCTCAAAAATATAAAATAAACATCTGAAAGTTAGAAAAATATTCATACTACATTTTAGTTAGAATTAGTGTTTGCAAATTTAAAAAGCTGTCTGTGTAAATGTGGGATTAGAGTGGAAAAATGTTTGAAATTTCTAAAGGTACAGTTTCGTACATTTATTTCCCTTTAGAATGTCTTTGAAAAGAGAAAGTTCATGTATAAATACATAAAAACAAACGTTGAATACTGGCTAGATGCCAAAAGATAGACTATCCCTTGCATGTTGAGACTTGAGAACACTTCTAGATTGAGGAACCTCTATGATTATTTTGTTATTTTGCTTTGTTTTCTACCACAGGAATTGAGGTAATGGAAGACAGAGAAATCCACACATGTCATGGAATGTGTTAAGATATAATATCACCTTTGATAATTAAAACAAGTGTTTTAAACTGAGCATTAAGGTAGAAAGTCATACAGTCTTTAGTTTTAAATGCTATTATATATTTCTGTAGGAAATAACTACACATCAGTTCTTCCACCCTTTTGCCCCATAACAAGGCATTACTTCACAGTTACAGTTTTTGTTAAGCATCAGAAGCAATCTTGGAACAATAGGAAAGTTGCTCAGATTCACATAAATGGCATATACCAGGCTAATCATTTAATCCAAGTCTTCTGTATTTCAATGTACATTAATTATATTATAGCAACTGAAAATGGTCAAGAGCGAAATGCAAGTTAAGTAAAAACTAATAATTAATGAACTGTACAAATTTCATGAAACTAAAAAATTGTTCTCTGTATATATATCTTACATATAATTGATAGTTTCACAGAATAAATAATAAATAGGATAACACTCCTGAGCAAATTGAGAGTGTGGGGGTCACAAGAAAGGGTAGAAAAGGGAAGGGGTAGAAGTGAGGGGAGTGGGGAAAATGTATAGCTCAATAAAACAATAAAAAATAGAAAATAAAGAATTATATAACATGTAACATTTTTTTTCAAGAGATCTCTTTTAAAATGCAAGCCAAGACTCCATCCATAAACAGTACTCACATAGTATCCTGAAATGAGACAATTAATTCATTGTGAAATAAATATTTATAATATTAATTTACATATAATATTAAGACTGAATTCAAGAAAACTGTTATGAGAGATAAAAGGCTACTAAATAAAATGGACAGATTTTGACATTTATTACCATTTAATAGTCAAAATCATCATAATTTCAACTTTTATCTAAAATTTAAGAGGAAATATGAATGTCACAAGGGTGGTGGGCAGACATAGGAGGACTGGGAAGTGAGTGTGATCAGTCTGCACAATGTGAAATTCCCAAATAATCAATAAAAATATCAAGTAATTAAAAAAGAAGTAATTTTAAGTTAGGTTCCAGGCCATGAACACTTGTGTTATAAACCAAATATATTTCATATATTAAAACTTATAATTTTTGTGTTTTTTTTATTCTTTGAGACAGGATTTCTCTGTGTAGGTTTGGAGCCTATGCTGGACCTGATTCTAGACCAGGCTGGCTTTGACTCAAATAGATTTGCCTGCCTCTGCCTCCAGAGTGCTGAGATTAAAGGCTTGCATTACCACTGACTGGATAACAATTAATAAGTTAAAATAGAATAAAATAAAAATTTCTTTGCTGGAAACTGAATTATGTACTTTCTCAAAGTTCATGTGTTGAAGCAGTTTGAATAACCCAAATGTGAATACATTTGATGAGGGGGAATACTGCTCCTATTTTCTAGATATTATGGTAGTGTTCCAAGTTTTCACAATGTAGAAGTTTGGCATTCAGTCTAGTAATCATAAAGTTGTGGAAACTTTTAGTATAAGAACTGTGATCTCATAAATTATTGATAATAATCTCGCACAGTTAGTTGAGTCTTCCAGAAGTGATATAGTTCCTTTAAGAATGAAGTGTTACATACAAAAAATGTCTGGACTACCTATGTTCTCTTGGTATGCATCTCACCATATGGCCTATTTGGCATATGCTCCAGCCAGTCTGCTGATGTCCATATGAAAGTTTCATAAAGGCAGAGTTATTGGCAGCATGAACTTGAAACCATGAAATTTGATTTGTATAAAACCTTGTTTTTTTTTTAAAAAAAGTAACAACCTTAGGTATATTTCTATACGAAATATACATAAAATTAATACAGCGGCTCTAAGAATGTATTTAAGATTAAATAATATCATCTTGAAGGGGCTGTCATATAATAGTACTGCAGTCATCACAAGAAAATAGGACATTAAACCTCTGTATATGAATTTTAAAAGAACAGAATGTGGGTGACAGAGAAAGAAAGAATTACATAAAGTACAGGAGTCAATCTGATGACATGTTTATCTTATACTTTCTAAATCCAAACTGCAGAAACATAATGGTCCTCTGCTGGTCAAGTCACCCAGTATCTTTTATTTTATGATGGTACAGTGACCAATTCAAATGTTGCCTCAATAACTGAAATGATGAAAAAGAAAAAGAAAAAAAAGAGAATATTCTACTGTTGAAAAGTGTTATGTTCTCATAAAAGAATAAATTTAGAAGAATGTATAATATTTTAAACAACATTTAAAGATTTTCTGAAACATATTTAGGCATTTGAAAATAAATCAAAAAAGATACCACCAATACTCAGTATATAAGTGTGTGCTCTATATCATACAGCTTTATTGAAAATGCTATGTTCTGGAATTAATTTTATAAATTTTTGTGAAGTATTCTTAACATAATTGCTAGTTATTTATTACACAGACTCTCAAAAGAATTTAAGAAAATGTAACTAAGAAAAATGATTACTGTTTGTGATTTGTGTTCTGAATTTGGTAATTTCCACAGTAGGAGTATGCTCTACTACATTATTTTTAAGAAATTATTATGTGGTTAAAAGAGGAAATTTGACTAAATGCACTTGCCTCACCAAATCATGAAAAATCTGAGGCATTATCTATTTTATGAATTAATGTTTATTTTATTTTTCTAAAGTACCAATTTTGTGTGTTAGTGGAGTCATACTTCAGAAAATTTGATGTGAATAAGAACTCATCTTCATTTTAAAAAATATTTCTGATAATGTTGTGTGCCTCTCTGCTTTTATAGGAAGATCAGCTTCCAATTATGAACCTAGAACTTTCAAATCCTCTTATCCTTATGTGAGATCGCTCAGAAATAATCATTATACTTATTGTTTCAATCTTGGGACACAGCATTATTTTGTCCTAGCATTCCTAATTAATAAGGTGAGTGCTTTCTCTAAGACCCAGAAATCATTGGATAACCAGTCTTGCTGAAAGCCTACAGGACCTAAGGAATCGTATATCTAATAAAATAATGATATAATTCTCTATGGACTTTTCAAACATCATTATTGCTATTTATCTAAACTTCCCTTTCTTCCTCTTAATTTTTTCCTTACCTCTATCTTCCCAGTTAAAATAGTTCTACCCCATTTTTCCTATTTCCTCTTTCACAGTATGTCTCCTATGATATTACTTTGTAACCACCCCCTTATACTCCATCGTTTTTAAGTTCCTACTTATGTTGTTATTCCATATTATACTATTTTATATTCTGTAATTATATGTATGTTCTGGGGCATTTGTGTGTATTCTATGGCCTTCAAGTGCCATGAAAGCCAATATAGAGCTTCAGATACCTTGTAAGTGGAGTTAGAGGCAGATGTTAGCTTTTATGTGGGTAGAGGGAGCTAAATCTGAATCACCTGGTTTTCTAGCCAGTTCTCTCAACTGATGAGCAGGCTTTCTATTTCCATATGCCATCTCTCCAGATTCAACATTAGTTCGTTGACACTTTTAACCATTTATCGTCAGGAAAGGGTCTTCCCTTTAATGATGTCATGGTAATTAACAGCACCCAATCTGTTTATTTATCCCTTTTCATCTTATAAGCATAACTGCAATGTTTCTATCACCATATACATATATAAGAATTCATCAAGTTGAAGATATTTTTGAAAGGCAGTTACTGAACCTATCTCAAGAAAAGACCGAATATATTTCTTTTTTTTCATTGTTTTATTTTTTCCGTTCAAAAACATAATTAAAGAAATAAAATTTTTACATTTCTTCCCCTTCTCCCGTCCCCTCCCGCTACCCCCCAACCCCTCCTCCCTCCCACTTCTTCCTTGAAAGAGGGCATGGTGGCCTGTCCTGTTGGAAGTCCAAGACCCACCCCCCTCCCTAGGAAGGAGTGCATCAAAAAGACTCCGTTCCCAAAAAGATAATACATGCAGAAGAGAAAGGTCCTGGTGTCATTGTTGATGGGTTCTCCATCCACCAACTTTCGCCACCACATTCAGAGAGTCTGGTTTGATCATATGCTCATTCAGTCCCAGTCCAGCTGGATTGGTGTGCTCCCATTAGTTCAGGCACACTGTCTCAGTAGGTGGACCAGCCCCTCACGGTCCTAACTTCCTTACTCATCTTCTCCCACCTTCTGCTCTTCAACTGCACCTTGGGGGCTCAATCCATTGCTCTGATGTGAATGT
>PVIU01015554.1:0-47865 GCA_004026605.1 Ondatra zibethicus
GGGCATGGGAGAAGGATGCTAAGGCAATAGAAGAATAAGGGCATAGGAGAAAGATGCTAAGGCAATAGAAGAATAAGGGCATGGGAGAAAGATGCTAAGGCAATAGAAGAATAAGGGCATGGGAGAAAGATGCTAAGGCAATAGAAGAATAAGGGCATGGGAGAAGGATGCTAAGGCAATAGAAGGATATGGGCATGGGAGAAGGATGCTAAGGAAATAGAAGGATATGGGCATGAGAGATGGGAAAATGGAAGACGAAAGAAGGAGAGGCAGTTATATTTAGAGGTAGGGATCGTAGATTTTCATTATAGGCTCAGGAGGAAGTACATTTGGGGGAATCCATTAGAATGAGACTCTCAGATCATCTCTGACGCCCAGGGCCATTTGTCACAGTGCTTACACCCTCCCAGGTACCTCTTAAGGCTTGTCCTGATTCTAAAGGGACCCTTGTACAGTTGGTAAGAAGGTTAAGAAGGAGGGAGACGAAGAGAGGCAAGACTCTTCCCTCGAGGAAGAGCCTATGTTCCAGGGCTCTTCTGGTACCCACTGACAACCACTGTGGCTCCACCACTCAGTGGGAGGAAGGTTTGAACCACAGGCAAGATGCTGTCTGTGACCTGGTGATGCTGAACCAAGGCACTCTAGGTCAGTCAAGTAGTCTGTGCTTGGCCCGTCTACATAGGAGTGAGATTCTGTTTCTGTTCTGACTATAGCCTTAACTGGATATGGAAAGGAAGGCCGGAAATGAGATTGACCAAACCAACCTTTTGCAGATTAGGCATTAATACTCTTTATTGTTCTTTACTGTGAGCTTCATGAAGCCGTCGAAATCTTTTCAGACAAGAAATGCTGTGGGTCTCTGAGAGGGGAAGTGGAAACACTGACGGGATTCTGAGTTACAAGAGGCTCCAGGCAGTTCAGCACCAGCAACTGAGCCTTTGGTCGTAGCAGCTGAGGCACAGCCTGTGTTTTGCTGCGCAAGTGTTTAGGGCAGAAGGTTGTGGCTGGACCAGTGGCTGGCAAGGCTCCTGGTGACCTAAACACAAGTTGGCCAGTATATCAAAGGGAAGTGTAAGAGTTGGGTTGTGTCTTAGACCTATTCTTAAGGATCTGCCAACACCCAGGGCCATGATCTTGCCATCGTCACGTCACTGAGTCTTTGTGTTCAGTGTCCCCTTGTGCTGCTCCACTAGTGACCCGACCCACTCTGAAGTTTTCTCCCTGGCTTCCTCCCAGCTGACAGGTGGCTCATAGCCCAGATCTCGCTGAGCTTTCTTGTAGGAGAAGGTGAACACAGTATTTGACAGAGTGACCAAGTAGCGGTTGAAGGGAGGCTGATAGTTGTAGATTGGACGCAGCAGGAAGCTCACAGCTTCCAGCAGGAAGCCAAGCCAGTACAGCAGGGGCAGAGGAGGGCTCCAACTGGAATCAGGGCGGAAACCTCATTTTTTGCTCAAGTTGTAATTTAAATCATCATAGCTTTGGTGAGCAGTGTTATCTGAGATGTGGTAGAACTGCCCTTGAATGTTTGATGACTTCTTGGGGTCTCGTAGGCCCCTGGCAGCCAGAATGTGTGCCCAGGCCCCATTGCTCACATAAATTGAGTTGGCCACAGAGAATTTGGAAAAATTCTTAATAACGCCATTGTTTTTGTGTGCGCTATTCATTGAGCTCAAAAGTAGTTGGCTTCCTTCCCCATAGATGAATGGGAGTCTTAAGGCACAAGTATGCAAAGTGCCACCATCTTTCAGGGTGTGCCCATCAGCTGCCAGCACTGCCTTCTCAGCCATCTTCTTGCTGTATGGGTATGGATCAGACCATGTGCTTTCGTGATTCTCTTCCTCGGAAGCATTCTGGACGATCTCCTTGTAGGAGTTCGGTCCAGCCACGGCCACTGAGCTGCTGTAGATGAAGATTGGCACACTGGCTTCCACACAAGCATCCAACAGGAGCTGAGTACCTGCCCACAGGAAGCTCACCATTACCGACAGGAAATAAAACAAAGGGCCCATTGTGGCCATGGCATCAGATTCATCTCCACCTCAACCCTACTGGAAGGGCCGCTACAGATCCAAATGCCTTCTTACCTGATCTTGACTCAAATCGCCATTCTATAGCCACAGAATAACCGTAAAATTAGATTCTGGAAAACAGGGATTTCTAGGTTTCTGAATTCATAGGGTGCTTTCTCTCTCTCTCTCTCTCTCTCTCTCTCTCTCTCTCTCTCTCCCTCTCTCCTCTTTGCATGTACTTACTTTTCAGTGCTAGGGATCAAACCTGGGTTCTTCCACATGTTAGACAAGGCCCGCCCCACTGAGCCACTGAGTCTTAGTTTGCTTTCTGTTACTGTGACAAACACCATAACCAAAGCAACTCGGGGAGGAAAGGGTTAATATATGGCTTAGATGTTCAGATAAGTTTCACTGAGGAAAGTCACCCCAGGAACAAAGGCAGAAACCATGGGGGAATGCTATTTACTACTCTGCTTCTCATGGGCTCAGCAAGCTTACCCATAGGATGCAGGACCACCTGCCAAGTGGTGACAGCTCCGCGGTGGCCCTCCCATATCAATCATTAATCAAGAAAGTAGCCCATAGATATCCCCAGAGGCCAATCTGATGGAAGCCACTCTGCAGTTGAGGGTCCCTCTTTCCAGGTGACTGCTATGTTTCAAGGTGATAAAAACTAAAGCCAGCATTTTTATTCTGGAAAAAAATTTATTTTTCCTTTCTGTTTTCTAAAAACTAGCATCAATAAATCCTCATTTAGTTTGAGGATGTTGCTCAGTGGTTGAGCCTTTGCCTTGTGTTGAAGGTTTGATCCCCAGAAACAACAACAAAAAAAATCAAAAAGATTCCTCCCCCAAATAAAAGCAAACAGTTACTTATGTTCATGCATTTCATTTCATTAAAGTAGGGCCAGTTTTTAATCCAAAAGTTCAAGACACCGTTTTCTCAGAAGTAGTGCAGAACTTACAGCATGCCCACTCAGGTATAAGAATATAGGCAGTATGTATTTTTATTTTACTTTTCAGGTAGAGTCTTATTACTGTGCAGTCCAGACTGGCCTGAAAGGTATGATCTTCCTGACTCAGCCTCCTGAGTGCTAGGATTACAGATGGGCACCAGTACATCTGGCGATGCAGCATGCACTCACAATTGGACACTAAAGGCTGGTATTTTTTTTCTCATTTAGTAAAGACTAATACAGGATTGAGAATCCAAGTATTCCCAGCTCCAGTCTGCAGTGCAGAGTATGAGTGAAGTAGCTAGGTAGAACTCAAAGGGATCCTTTTGAGTTGGTAATGGAGAATCCCCAAATAATTAGTTGATTTGGAAAAGGAGCCTGAGTCACTAAATTTGGAGGACACCTGGAGCATACATGCCAGGCAGGACCTCGGAGTACAGTGGTACTAAGAAGACTGACTTGGGGTTGGGGGGGGGCGGTCAGAATGATCATGTTATATGGTAAAATCTTTTATTAAAGTATATTGGAAGCTACTTTCAGAGGCACTAAGAATTTAGAGATGGGGATTTGAGGGAGAGACTGTGCTCTGGCTAGGACCAGTCTTCAAGAGGAGAGTGATGCTGATCTGAAGAGATGGCATTGTGGAAATCGAAAAACTGTTGCTTTTAAGAAAGTAAGTGCTGGGTTATTTTTCTCGGCAGAGCCCTGTGGAGCAGCTGTGATGGCTCTGTACAGAGGAAAGGTCAGGGTATGCTTCAGGGACGCAGAGGGCGGATGGACATCAAACATTTGGAGATGGAGTCCCCTCACTTTGGCATGGAGGAGCAATAGAACTTCCCTAGCAGTCAGAGTGTCATGGCTGTGACTTTATGTCTTTTCTCTCCTACTGACTACCTGTGGCACCCCTGTTCCCTCTTCTCTCAGTCCGGTTTCTTCTTCTAAACACTGAGGACAATAGCCTCAAGTTCTGCTCGCTGGGCTGGCAAGCTGAGGCAACCCGGAGAAGAGCAGGTGTTCCACGATTGGCACGTCCCTTTCTGTCCTCATGCTATTGGCCATTCAGATTTTCCCTCGCTCCATATCTTCCTGAGGTACTGTACCTTTCAGATTGATATCCACGACGGTCTGTCTGGGAATGATACCTGTGGTGTCAATGGCGGCTGCAGTATGGATGACAACAGAGATGCCCTGGCAGGCTCTCCGCAGGCACTGGGCATCCAGAATGTCTCCCTTCAGCACTGTCACCTTGGCTTTTGTCTGCAACTCTGAGGAACACGAAGCAGGTCATTAAGAAACCTTTCTGCACGGGATGGAAGTTTCCTGACAGAGTAGGCCCAGGCCTTCAAGGGCAGTCAGAGCAAGGGGATCCTGGGGAGCAGGCCTTTCTACTGAAGGAACAATAAATGCACAGCAGTCAGAATACAGCATTTGTAGGGAAGGAGGGAGCATCGTTTGCACCCCCATCCCTTTGTAGAAAGTGAATCTGAGCAGTAAGATGTCATTTGTGCTTTGCACATGAAAACAGAGTTATGGAAATTCATAAACTCATTAAAGCGATCAGAGAGGTGGTGGTAGTCAAATGTAAAATGGGAGAAGTAGGATTTGATTGACAGAGAAGGGGAGTCACTTGTGGATTTGGACCGAAGGAGAAGCAGAGGCAGAGTCCTGCCGTGGGAAGTGGGAAGCTGTAACAGCGGCCTCAGGTTGTGAATGTCCAGGCATGAAGACGGAAGAGTAACCCTGACCATGAACAGGTTACTCAGACTGTGTCCTCCAGAGCTCCAGTGAGGAGGGCCCAGAAGAGGGAGGCACAAAGATGGAAAAACTCAGTCCCGCCCTGATAGGACTTGATGCTTTCTGGGTCTGGGCTGAGTACAAATGGGGAGTCCGCTAAATTACAAGGGGAATCTTGAGGGGCAAAGAGAGAACTCAGAATGGGCTCCAATGAGGGTTTAGGTGAGTATTTCTTATCAGATAGATACATTGTAAATGAGGCCTCCTCCAAGGGACCGTACTACATTAGGGGCAATGGACTATCTTCAGGTTCCTCTCAAATTTATAGGATGATACCAGCAATCACAATGTCACCTAAGTTAGTTCACAAAATTGATAGTGTGCCACATCAGCCTGTACCAATGCCACATACTGGTTTGCGTTTCATACTTTATATATGACTTTCTCAGTTTGCTATCTCCTTTCCCAGCTACCTCATGAAGCTGGGGATCCTGATGTCCCTGGTAAATGTTGGGGAAAGTGCAGAAAACTCCAGGACATGTCTACGGACACACATATTTCCAGTGACGGCTCTGTTGTCCCTCTGCCTCCTCCCAATCCATGCTCACGTCTCTGCGCACTCTAAAAAGCAAGACTCCTTTGGAATCAACTCTTTTGCAACAATCAGGTCAACTGAATTTGCAAGGAATGCCAAAGAATACTTCGATAGAGGCAGAAGTAGAAATCTAGAGCAGGAGAAATCCCTCTTGGGACAGATTGCAACCTCTGCTGAAAGTGTCTACTCTAGACCCCTCTCCCTTGTCAGGCAACCCCAAGAAGGCCTTGAAGTGGAGAAGGATGGGGGAAAGCCTTCGGGATGGAGGCAGATATCAGGATGAGTCTCTTTCTGTGCGTTTTTTTTCCCTGCTCTGCTTTGCTACTGACTTTAAACAGACTGGGTCAAAAGGGTTGATGTGCCAGGGTGGGAGGAGCCCAGACACAGGATAAAGTAGACTCACACGTCAGTTCTTTGGGGGATCCCTGAGATAGAAGAAGGGGATGTCTTAAGTGTTTTGTGGTAGAGCCATGTCTCCCACCTTGTCCAAGACACCATGGACTTGGCAATTGTTCTTCACTGCCACATCGTGGAGCTGATGTTGTGCTGTGGGGCTGCAGCAGAAGAACCAGAGAGAAGCTACCACACCCCAGCCTCTAAAGGACAGACCACCAGACCGGGACCCCTACCCTTCCTTGTCTTATTTTAGCTGCAGGATCATGGGGAGGTCAGTTGTCTCCTTAACTGTAGAATCAGAAGATAAAGTTCCCTTTGTTTTGGGATCTCATGGGTTTGTGAGGGGATAAGGAGCATCCACCACTAAGGTGTCTCTGACACAAAAGGACACTGGAAGGATTCTCTTCTCTCACTGAGAGGAGGAAGCCTCAATTGAGAAAACTGTCTCCATAAGATCAGGCTGCAGGTCAGCCTGTGGGGCATTTTCATCATTCATGACCAATGTGGGAGGGCACAGCCCATTGTGGGTGGTGTTATCTCTGGGTTCTAAAAGAAAACAGGCTGAGCAAGTTATGAGAGCAAACCAGTAAGCAGCGCCCCTCCATGACCTCTGCATCAGCTCCTGCCTCCAGGTTCATGCCCTGTTTAAGACCCTGTCCTTTTCCTTCCGATGATGACCAGTGATATGGAGGCTGAAGCCAAATAAACCCTTTCCTCCCCAAGTTGCCTTTAGGCGTGGTGACTGATTCATCACAGCCATAGCAATCCTTACTAAGACGCTTTTGGTTATTTATTTCTTTTTGCTTTCTTGCTCTGAGACAATGTGTGTCTAGGTTATTTCTAAGGGAGTTAAAAATACTAAAACAGGAGGCAGAAATGTAAGGTTTATATTTTTTTGACATTTGTTGTATGTAACAAAGGGAAACAACTAAGTATGAGAGGGAAGTGTGATATGTTTTATAAGGATTTGTGAGAATAATTGTAAAATAGGAAAATGTGTTGGGAAGAAGGCAGAAGGTAGGTTCTTTTTTTTTTTTTTTTTTTTTTGGTTTGTTTGTTTGTTTCCCTAAAGATAATGATGGTCCCAAATTAGGAAAGAGAGCCAAGACTCAGAAAGAAGGAAAAGGCTGGCCTAGTTGTGAATGGTTTGAGAAAGCTATAAAAAATATCGGAAAGGCACAGGGCTTCTTGTAGGAGGCACAGAGGTCGTTGTGCTCACAGATAAGCACTAGGGAACCTGGAATGTTAGCACACAAGGCTATTCCTTCAACAGAAGGAACGCACAACCAGTTGTCTGCCCAGAAGGCTGGGAGTAGGTGTTCATTCTAGTCTGGTGACCTTTGCACAACTTGTGTGGCTGAAGATAACACTGGCCCCTCCGCCAGAGCCTTATCTTAAAGCTGTTTTTTTCTCAGTCAACCTACAGGACCCATCTTTATGGAAGGCATCACATGGGCTTCACAAAAAGTTTCGATGTAGTCCTGTCTGGTATTTATTTAGCTTACTTTGTTCCTTAAGGTTTATGCAGGCTTTATTGTGCACGTGGGATTGCGTTAATAATCACCAGGGAAGTTTTCGCTCAATTAAATACACCAGAATTAAACCATTCGGGGTCAGGCTCCAGAAACTTGAACCGACACCATCTTCTTCGTCTTACTGAACTGCCTTCTTGCTTCCCAGGGATTGTTACCCCATTGGCATTGGTGGTCAAAGAGACACCTGCAACTTCTGGGACAGATGTATTTGAGATCAAACAGTATTGACTCTTGTACACAAATAAAAGATATCAAGGAACATTGGCATTCAAATAACCTTTGATTCTCTGTGTTCAAACTGGGGAGTTTGCCCAGTAAACAAAAAGGCATAGGACTCAGTCCTCAGTAATGGAAAGAAAAACAAGCTGAGGTTTCTTCTATTTGACCTTAGTAGAGAACAGAGACCCCTTTTGACCTTAAAATAGAGGGACCCCTTCCCCAACTCTTTGGTGCAGATGGGCCATCTAGACTCTGACATCTCCTGTATCCTTAATTTTTTTGGTGTTTTTTTGTGTTGCTTCGTAATTTTTACCAGAAACTTTAACCTTTTATATATTTTACAAACGAAAAACTGAAATGCTGGGCTGGAGAGATGGCTCAGTGGTTAAAAGCATTGCCTGCTTTTCCAAAGGTCCTGAGTTCAATTCCCGGCAACCACATGGTGGCTTACAACCATGTGTAATGAGGTCTGGTGCCCTCTTCTGACCTGCAGACATACACACAGACAGAATATTGTATACATAATAAATAAATAAATAAACCTGAAATGCTTTTGATTTACTACTGACTTTGGGATTTCAGAAGGTTTTGGAATTCCAAGGGACTTATTTGTTAGACCTGTATTTTCAAATATGCAGTTATACATGTTCCAAGGTTACATAAGGTCTCCAGATACCTGACATGTTTGAATATATGTTTTGATATCAGTTGTTTTTGTAGTATAATATTATTACGTGCTTAAAAACTAACCAATTTTTTTCTAATTCCCTTAGGGAAAAAATGAAGTTGTACTAAAAATGTGGTTTTGGGCTCAAAACTACTGTGCAAGTGGAATTTGTTTGTTCTTATTAGGTTTGTGTGTGTGTATGTGTATGAGTGTGTATGTATGTACGTGTGTGTGTATGTGTGTATATATGTGTGTGTCTGTGTGTGTGTGTATGTATGTGTGTATATGTATGTGTGTTTTCCTTTTAAAACTGCTCAACTTTATTTAGAAAACAGCTAAGGGAATTGGGCATGGTTAGAAATTCGCGTGAGTTTACATATTTCATGTGTCTTGGTGATGGCTCAACAGTCACTGTTGCAAGCATCTGCCTGGGCTCAGAATTTACCTCTATGCTTTCTAGCCACCGAATCTAATGCAATAACAGAGACTCATATGTTATTTTGGTATAAATAATATTAAAGTTGTTTCATGCTATTCTACTTTATTAGAAAAACAGCTAAGGGAATTGGGTGTGGTCAAAAATCTGTAACAAAAAAAGTTAACTTAAAACTTGTAACTCCGAATTGGAGCTGTTCTGGGAAACAACACACGATTTGCCACCATCTTAAGTAAACCAAGTACAGCCAAGAGACTGGCAGCCATCTTTGCTAGGGTTAGAGAAGACGGTGGTCATATGACTTCATTGCCATCTTGATTGAAGGTGACCACATGGAATGGGCATACCAAGGAGGCAACAATAGGTCTCCAAGAGAATTTGGATTAGAATGTATTTTTGTGAGATATTTCCTGTCCTGCCCTGTCCTGAAAACAAGGTTTTTAAAAGATAGGACTTAAAATGACGCTGGTTTAATGAGGTATTAAAGTAAGGAAGTTAGACATCCATTCCTAAGCTGGTCTCTGCTACCCTGAATAGACCTTAGGTAAGGAGAGACCCTTTGCCAGACTGCTTATATTGTTCTCTTAGTAGTGTACCTTGGCAGGGCTCACTGAAATGTACCCACATCACCTTTGTTTTGTTTGTTTGTTTTTTGTAGATTATCTGCATGGGTGGGGTTTGGAGAGACAGACAAGGATGGGGCTTCTCAGGCTGTGCAGGGACGAGTTGGCAGTGCCAACTGAGCAAAACCCTTGCTGCTGTTGCTTGTCAAAACTTTTAACACAATAATACTGGTCCAGTACCTTGAGATGTTAATCATTCCTACAAAATAGATAAAATTAAATTTGACAAGGGATTCCAGGTAAGTGTAGCCCAAGAACAACTCTTTCTAAACCTCTTTGTTGCTCAACTGTGTCTTAAAATGTTTAGAGTCTGAGTTGTGGTGGTTTGAATGAGAATGGGCCCCATAGGTTCATCGGTTTGAAAACTTGGTCTCCAGTTGGTGGGAAGGCTAGGAGGTGTGGCCTTTTTGGAGGAGATGGTTCACTGGAGGTGATCTTTGAGGCTTCAAAAGACTTGTTAGTTAGTTAACCATTCCCAGTTAGTTCTCTGCCTCCACTTGTAGATCAAGGTATCAGCTCTCAGCTATTGCTACAATGCCCTGCCTGCCTTCTGGCTGCCCTGATCCCTGCCGTAATGTTCATTGGCTCTAACCTTCTGAAAACTATAAGTCCCCAACAATCTCTATAAGTTTTTCTGTTATCTCTACTCCATCCCCAGGCTAAGTGCAAGCAATGGATTGAGAGTACAGTGCCCCTGCTGATATATATATGTGTGTGTGTGTGTGTGTGTGTGTATGCATATGTATACGTATATATGTATATAAGTTGTCTTGGTCGTGGTATATTATTCCAGCAACAGAAAAGTAACTAAGACAGGCCTCAGTCACCTTCCTTCATACCAGACCAGCCCTGGTGATAGGTTCATCTTGGGGAGGAAGGACAATCAAAATCAAACTATAGGTTGTCTGATAATCGATTTTATCTATCTGACAAAGCCAAGGGATGGATGGGTGGGATCCAAGCGAATGGGTGTAAGTGAACTTTGGAGAGTATGCAGGAGGAGATGGATTCGCAATGGCCTCACACGAGGAACAGGGGCTCTTCCACAAGCTGTCTCCACAGTCATCTCCACAGAAGGATGTGGAAACGGAGCAGCTGGGAAGCTACATTCTCAATCTGGTGCTTGAACATGGCCTAGCGGTGGGGAGGGGTGACAGAAAAAAATAAAGTACCTCTCCAGAAAAGTCTGTAGTCACTTTCTGTAAGGATGGAGGACAGAGAGAAGGAATGATAGGAAAGACATTGGAGGAATCCCCAAGGCACCCTCTCCCTCTTCTTCACTCCCTCTCCCTATCCCCTTCATAAATTTACCTTTATATAATAATCTCTTCCCGCTATGAACGTCACTCCCTCCCTAGTCTTAAATAAAAAGAAACTACAAAGCCAATTAGGAAGGTTCAAAAGAGGCAGGGTCCAACTGCCAAGGTCTCTCTTTTAATCATATTTTGCTAGTGTTGCACAATATTGCCATGTCCAGACCCTTTAAGGCAAAAGCTTCTAGCAAGGAGAAAACTGATCTGCAGTGTCTAAATAGGAAAGAGGTCCGAGGGCCCAGGGCCAGCCCATGGCTATACTCTCTGGTTGTGGGTCAGGCCAGGATCCACTTTTTCCAACTAGGCAGAGCCGTTTATGCGGCACCAACTGTGATTATCCCTGTTGAACTTCTTTACAGATCTATCTGTCTTTATTTGGTGACAAGAGAGCCCTCCCCTCACCGAGTACGTGTACACCAGCCTCTAGGTCACTTACTTGATAGCTCCTCCCTGTGTTTTGGAGTGAAGGACCTGAACAAGGCCCTGATCTCCTGCAGCTCTTTCTCCTGTGTCAACAAGCGGATGATCCTCTGGCCCAGAAACCCTCCTGCTCCTGTCACCAGGCAGCTCCACCCAGGCATGGTCAACACAGGAAGCAGATCACAGTGGGAACAGGCGTGATGTCAGGTGACCCTGAGGAGGGGTAGAGAGAGAGAGGTGTGATGGATGGGTCATGGAGTTCCTACTGGGATGGCATAGGAGAAAAGAGGTGTTTCCTGACCACTTCCTTCATAACATCACTTCTGTGTTTCCAAAGTGTGTGGATCGTCTTCAGAAAGTAAGCAGAAGATCAGTTTCGCACCAGACATCAGGTGTGCAACCTCTAATTCAGATCAGCTCTGACAGCGAGACACCTTTGGATCTCAGTGTCAGGCTGTACTCTAAGGTCACCCTTCTTAAATTAGCTGCCACTTCCAAGGCCCAGACTGTCTTACCCGTGCTTCTGAGAAACTTCACACACACTGGGGTCTTACAACCTCACTGCACGTGGCTAGTTCCTGCAGCTTCTCATAGACTTCAGAGCCTGAAGCTTACATTGGTTGGCTTCCTATGAAGGATGCCACAAAGGATATGGAGGAAGAGGTGCATAGGCTGAGGAACGAGAAACAGGAACAAGGCTTCTACATTCTTGCTTGATGTACCAACCTCCAAGATGCTGTGGGATGTCTTTCTGTACACTGTAAATATGTATTACTCTCATTGGTTGATTAAAAAAAAAAGCTTCTTGGGCCTATGGCAAGGCAGGATAGAGCCAGGTAGGAAATCCAAGCAGAGCTACAGGAGAAGAAGGGTGGAGTCTGGGAGATGCCAACCAGCTGCCCAAGGAGCAACATGCCAGGAGAATAGTAAATGCCATGGCCCTGTGACAATACTTAGATTAATAGAAGTGGGTTAATTTAAATGTAAGAGCTAGGTAGTAATAAGTCCGAGCCACTGGTCAAACATTTATAATTGATATTTAGCCTCTGAATGGTTATTTAAGAACTGGCAGGCAGGAAAGAAACCTCCATTTACAGCAAGAATGTCTAACTATTCAGCTACCCAGATGTTTAGGAGGCTGGGTCCTCCTGTGGCAATCAATAATCAAGACAATGCCATACAGGTCAATATGATGTAGGAAATTTGAGATTTCCTTATTTCCGATGACTCTAGGTTATGCTGTAAACAACCAAGGCTAATCAAACATGGCTAAAGAGTAGTCTTTCAGTATGTTAGCTATAATATTCCTTATTATTGTTTTTATAACCTTCTCTTTCTCCTAACTTCTTTGAGAAGCTCACAGGTAACTATAGAGCATGCATACACTCATCTAAAAGACATGTCATTATTTATTAGAATAAAAGACTTCTGGTTATTTGTTTGTTGGTTGGTTTGTTTAGATTGACGACTGTAGGCGAACAAATCACCTTATGGTAGAAACTCTCTAAGGCTTGTCCAATCTAGCCCATAGGCCCATGTGACCAAGGATATCTATGAATGCAGCCCAATACAAAGTTGAAAATTTACTTAGTACATTATGAAAAGTTCATTCCATTTTTTGATTCCATTGTGAGGTTCTTAACCATGAACTTTGTAGGTGACCAGTTGCGGTTTCAAAAGGTTGGGCATACCTGCGTGGAAGGGGCTCCCAGTGCTTCAGGTGGTTACGGTGCACATACACCCCAGTGTAGCTCCCACATGGGGTGACTTTGCAGAGCCCTCAAGCACAGCAGCATGTGCTCTCTCTACAGAGAGCTTACATTTCACCCGTTCCGACTATAATACAGTGACGTGCAAGAGAGGTAACCATAATACGAGAAGCCCACTGTAGGATGACTGTGAGCTTTTCTCTTCACGCCACCCACCCTTGCTTTTCTAACTAAAACTTCCCCTGAGACCCTGTGAGTACCTTGGTTTGACAGTACCTCATAGGAGAGTATGCTTAGAGCAGACAGGTACCCCTTCCCATCACATATGCAGGTACAGGAGACACAGCTTGCTTGTGCACAGTCTGTTTGAACTTTTCAGCTTCCATAATCTTTTTCTTAACACCTTTGTTTCCTTTATTGAAAGAACATTCTTTTCTCACATAATATAACCCAATTATGGTGTCCCCACCCTTTACCCCTGTGAGCACTTCCCCCCCATCTAGACCCACCCCCTCTCTGTCTCTCATTAGAAAGCAACTAGGTTTCTATGGAGTGATAATGATATGAAATATAATATAATAAGATAAACAAAAACCAACACATCAGAATTGAACAAACAAACAATGAAAAGAGCCCAAGAGAAAGTACAAGAAACAGAGACCCACTAGTTTGTACACTCAGGAATCCCATAAAAACACTAAATTGGAAGCCACAATGTATTGCAAATGACAGGATTTTATCAAACAAGTCTTTCACTTGCTTGGTCAGAGTTAACCCCAACATACTTTATATTATTTGAGGCTATTGTGAAGGGTGTTGTTTCCTGAATTTCTTCCTCAGTCCATTTGTCCTTTGTATATAGAAGGGCTCCTGATTTATGTGAGTTATCTAGCTTGCTACTTTGCTGAAAGTGTTTAACAGCTTTAGGAGTTTTCTGGTGGAATGTTTTTGATCACTTAAGTAGACTATCATATTATCTGCAAATAAAGAATGTTTTGATTTCTTCCTTTTCAAGATGTACCCCTTGATCTCCTTCAGTTGTGCTGTTGCTCTAGTCAAGACTTCAGGTACTGTACTGAGTAGGTATGGAGAGAGTGGACAACGTTGTCTTGTTCCTAATGTTAGTAGAAATGCTTTGAGTTCCTCTCCATTTAAGTTGATGTTGGCTGTGGGTTTGCTATAACTTGCCCTTATTATGTTAAGGTATGTCCCTTGTGTTCCTGATCTCCCCAGGACTTTTATCGCAAAGGGCTGTTGTTTTCTGTCAAAGGTCTTTTTTACATCTAATGAAATGATCCTGTGGGTTTTGGCTTTCAGTTTTTGTATATGGTGGGTTACTTTTATATATATATATATATATATATATATATATATATATATATATATATATATGTGTGTGTGTGTGTGTGTGTGTGTGTGTGTGTGTGTGTGTGTGTGTTGAACCATTCCTGCATCTCTGGAATGAAGCCTACTTGATCATGGTGGGGGATCTTTTTGATGTGATCTTTGATTCAGTTTGCAAGTATTTTATTCAGAATTTTTGCATCTATGTTCATAAAGGAAATTGTTCTGTAATTCTGTTTCTTTGTGGGACTTCATGTGGCTTGGCTATTCTGTGCTAAAACTGTCTGACCCTGGGCTTTTATTTGGTTGGGAGACCTTTGATGATAGCTTCTATTTCATTAGGGGTTATGGGTCTGTTTAAATTGCTTATCACCTTATGTGTTGAGAAAATCCTTTTTCCTTTATTTTTTCCAATTTGTTGGAGTACAGGTTTTTAAAGAATCCTTATAATTCTCAGGATTTCCCTACTGTCTGTTGTTATAATTTTTCAGCTATAATTTTGTTAATTTGGATAGTCTCTCTGCCTTTTGGTTAATATGTATAAGGATTTATCAATATTGTAGCTTTTCTTAAAGAACTAACTATGTTTCTTTGATTCTTGTATTTTTTGTTTCTATTTTACTTATTTCAACCCTGATTATGCTTATTTCTTGCTACTCCTGCTAGGTATATTTCTTCTTTTTGCTCTAGAGCTCTCAGGTGTGCTTTAAGTTACTAGTGTGAGATTTTTTAAAAAATACAGGCAGTTAGTGCTATGGACTTGCTTTCTAGAATGGCTTCATTGTGTCCCTTACATTTGGGTATATGTTTTCATTTCACTCAATTCTAAAATTTTTAAATTTCTCTCTTATTTCTGTCCTATTTTTCATACAGTAGAGAGTTGTCTGCTTCCATGAGTTTGAGAGCTTTTCTGTTGTTGTTGATAGCCAGTTTTACTATGTGGTAGTAAGAAAGGATACAGGGTGTTATTTAAAAATTTTTTTTTGTATCTGTTGAGACTTGTTTTTTGTCCAGGTATGTGGTCAGTTTTGGAGAAAGTTCCAGGAGGTGCTGAGAAGGTACATTCTTTTGTGTTTGGATGAAATGTTCTGTAAATATCTCTTAGGTCTATTTGGTTTATAAGGTCAGTTGACTGAGCATTTCACTGTTTAATTTTTGACTGGATGATTTGTTTGTGGGTGAGGGTAGGTTATTGAAGTCTCCCAGTATCAGAGTGTGAGAGCCAATACGTGAACCAAGCTGTAGTAGTGTTCATTTTGAACTTGGTGCCTATGTGCTTAGATGTTAAGAACTGTAATATCCTCTCGGTGGATTTTCTTTGATGAGTATGTCGTGCCTTTCCTTCTACCTTATGATCAGTTGTGGTTTCAGGTCTATTTTGTCATCTATTAAAATGAGTATACCAGTTTGCCTCTTAGGTCCGTTTTATTGGAATATCCTTTTCCATCCTTTTATCCTGAAGTGATGTGTTTCTTGGATCAGCACAACAACAGATCCTATCTTCATATCCACTCTGCTGGTCTGTGTCTCTTTCTTGAGAGATATCAATAAGCAGTGTTTTTGATTTCTGTTATGTTGTTGGTGGTGGTGGTGTGAGTGTGCATCCCCTCTTTTGCTTAGCTGTTCTGGGGTTATTTATTCCTTATATTTTCTTGGGTGTAGTTAAACTCCTTGGGTTGGGGTTTTCCTTCTATCATATTCTGCAGGGCTGAATTTGTAGTAGATATTTCTTAAATATGGTTTTATCATGAAATATCTTGTTTTCTTCATTTATGGAGATTGAAAGTTTTCTGGGTATGATAGTATGGGCTGTCATCTCTGGTCTTTTAGAGATTCTAAAACATCTGTCCGGGCTCATCTGGCTTTTAGAGTCCCACTAAGAAGTCAAGTGCTGTAAACAGAGTCTGTGCTTTCTTTTTCTGACCACCCAGACCCAAATAATCACACAAAACTATATTAATTACAATACTGCTGGGCCAATGGCTCAGGTGTATTCCTAGCTAGCTCTTACATCTTAAATCAACCCATTTCTATTAATCTGTGCATCACCATGAGGTTGTGGTTTACTGGTAAGGCTCTGGCATCCTTCTCCTTCGGCAGCTACATGGCATCTGCGGGACACTATCTTATATCTCCCTGCATTCATGGAGAGAGAGAGTCACCTTTAATGTGACAAGGCTAGCCATTTGGGAAAGAAACTGCTCTTTCCTGTAATGCTTGACTAGTTGTATACTGTATAAGTTGGACATGCAAGATCCACAGAAAAATGACTGCTGAACTTGCCAAAAGAAGGTGAGACGGTACTTCAGGGTTCCTGCTTCACCAAAAGAAAAAAAAAAACCTGTCAGACATTCTGCAGGACATAGAAGAAAGTGGCTGACAAACCACCAATCTAGCCAGAACAAATCTTCAGATTTCCTGCTTCACTGAAAAATCTCCCAGATATTAAGTGCATATAGGCTGAAGATGGATGTCCCAACATTACCAAAAATCTTTGGGTGACTGTCCAGGCAGTCAGCTGTTTCTGTCATTACTCACATTTTTTGGAAGTCGCTTGCTTGTACTTCCTGCTTTCTTAGTTAATATTACTTCCTTTTGGGCCTTTGAGATAGTTGAAGACTAGGTAGTTATAGTTTTCCTTGTTTACCTGACACACAACATATGTTATGATAGAAAGTAGATTAGGTACAAGACTTTGGACTCACCAAGATAGGAGAGATATGGAGTATTTTCTCTGAATTTTTCAAATACAAATGGACTAGACATTGTTGATGTACTTATTGTGTGTATATATTGTATATAGTTATTGTACTTATTGTATATAGTTTTTCTTATATTAGCTATAGCCTTCTTTTTTATTTTAGACTAAAAGGGGAAATGTAATGGCATATCATTTGTATTTTAATAAATAAAGTTTACCTGAAGATCAGAGAGTATAACAGCCCTACTGATCAGCCTTATAGACCAGGCAGTGGTAACACACACCTTTAATCCCAGTAGCCACAATAGTTGCCATAGAAACCAGGCAGTGCATGCCTTTAATCCCAGGGGCAAACACCTTTAATCCCAGCCCTAAAGAGAATTATAAGACGGGAGGAGACAGCTCTCAGACACAGTCTCCTTCTGAGAGTCCTAGAGGCAGGATCATTTTTGGACTGAGGTTCATTGGCTGACTGTTTTACTTTTCAGATCTTCAGGTTGAACACAAATTTCTCTCTTTAAATTTTTATTAGTTGTGCTTCAAGGTGTTATTTATAATAGGTCCGCTTTTATATATTACTTGTTCTTTTTTCTCACAGCTTTTAATACTTCTTTGTTCTACATGTTTGGTATTTGATTGTTATGTGCTAATGGAACTTTCTTTTCTGGTCCAGTCTATTTGGTGTTCTGTGAGCTTGTACTTTCATAGGCGTCTCATTCTTTAGGTTATGGAAATTTTCTTCTATGATTTTGTTGAAAATATTTTCCATGCCTTTGACCTGGATTCTTCTCCATATATTCCTATTATTCTTAGATTTAGTCTTTTCATAGTGTCCCAGATTTCCTAAATATTTTCTGTTGGGAGATTTTTAGATTTAACATTTTCTTTGCTATTTTGTCTTCAATTCTGACATTGTCTCTTCCATCTCTTGTATTCTGTCAGTGAGGCTTGCATTTGAGGTTCCTGTTTGGGTTACTAAATTTTTCATTTTTATTTCTCCCAGTTTGTATTTTTCCTATCTATCTATCTATCTATCTATCTATCTATCTATCTATCTATCTATCTATCTATCATCTATCTATCTATCTATCTATCTATCTATCTCTTTCTTTTAAAAAGTTGATTCTATTTCCATTTTCAGGTCTTGAGCTATTTGTGTTTTCATAGATTTCTTTAAGGGATTTATTCATTTCCTCTTTAAAGACCCCATCATATTCATAAAGGCTATTTAAAGTCTTATGTTTCAGTTATGTCACAATATTCAGGGTTGATGGACTCTAGTGGCGACATTTTGTCCTGGCTGTTATTGATTGTGTTTTTACACTGGCTTCTAGGTATCTGGGTTTGGGACAATTGTAATTCTAGGTGCTGTTATCTGGTCTTGTCTTTGTTGGGTGGGTTTTTTCCTTTGGTTTCTGTTGCCCTCTCTGGTTCTTAGGAGAGCATGGTAGTTGTGTGTCACTTGTTCTTCTGGGATCCTGGTAGGTGTAACCACTGGGGATTCCTTATAATATGTGTTCCTAGGTATTGAGAACAGACACTTAGGAATGGGGATGAACTGAGGAACAGGCACTTCGGAATAGGGTGCTAAGGTGGTCCACGGGATGTAGGAAATCAGGATCCTCCATCAGGGTCTGCTTAGCTGCCTGAGGATGGGGTCAGAGCATGAGGAGAGGCCAGCACAGGTAACCTGAGGCAGAGCTGGGGATGAAATGGGGGATTTGCAAAGGAAGAGAGGATGTAAAATGGAGATCTGAAGCTGGTCTACCTGCTTTGATGTCCTCATGCTTCTCTGGCAGGCTTGGCTGGTTGGTACTCAGGAAATGCCTATGGAGCTGGGGAGTAGGATAAAGCAGTGAGTTGGGGGAACAAAGTTTGGAGTGGTTAGATCTGTGTGATGGATTGGTGATGGGGGCAGAGAGGATGAGGAGGCTGCGCAGGTGGTCTCCTACAGAGATGGGATTAGATGGCGGGGTGTTTGGAGGAAGGAGGGAGAGGTAAAGATCTTCAGTTAGCCTACCTGCTTGCCTGGCTGGAGAGAGCTCAGGCTCCCAGGGAGTTCCTGCTGGAGCTGGGGCTGCCACACAGCAGTGAGTGCAGAAGGAAGTTTGGAGGAAGAGCTGCAATTAGCCCACCTGCTTCCCTGGCCTGAGTTCCTTTTTCATGGGTGTCAATGCCAGGGATTTCTCTCCTCCTTTAGAGACTTGTGTACAAAACATTGCGCTTCTGCTGGCATTTAAGCCAAATGGCCTTGGACTTTCATCAGTTTGTTTGTTTGGGGAACACATCTTGCCTCACCCAGACTGGCCTCGTTTTTACATGAGGATTACAGGCAAGGCCCACTGAACTCAATTCAATCTGAATTTTGATTCTTTGGCCTGACTATTGCCCCAGGCACTCTCATATATCAGCGCTTTCATTAAAATCATGGCATTTTGAACCTTTAGAGTTTATCTCAAATGGAACAATGCACTTTGTTTGGAGACTTTACATGTTAAATAACCAGGAGAGAGAGAGGGGGTTGGGAGGGAGAGAGAGAGAAGAGAGAAGAGAGAGAAGAGAGAAAAAAAGAGAGATAGAAGACAGAGAGAAGAGAGAGAGAGGAGAGAGAAGAGAGAGACTCTTTATCCACCTATTAATAACGAAACATTAGCCCATGTATTAGCTCAGTGTATCCATTCTACTTCTAGAGAGCACCTGAGAGTCCCACCCTGCTGAGAAGATGCCTGTGTTTCTCCTTCCCGGACCTATTTCCATCCACAGCAATGTCCTTGATGAGAGACTAAAATGAAGGGATCTTATACATTTAGAAAAAGGTCAGAAAGTGGAAGAGAAGGAGATAAACAGAGCTGAGAGCTGAAGGCCAAACGCTTTGGAAAACCCTCTTTCTACCTGAGCACGCGTTGAAATTTCCAACCTAGAAGCCCAGGAGGACATTTCACAAAGTTCTATTCTTCTTTCAATGCAAACTCTTCCTCAAAGTTACAAGTACTAAACCTAGATCATCCCCCTTTTCCAACTAAAGCGTCCTTGAGACCTTAGTGATAGGTTTTGCTTTCACAATCCCTCACAGGGTAGTTTATCAGCAGATTCTGCCTGTTTGTGTCGTCCTTTCTCTCTGATCTGTAGCCAGTCTAGCTCAGAGCATGCTCCTTGTCTGCAGTTTACACAAATGTTCCTAACTCTGCTACCTCCTCCTGCCATTGGTAGTTGGGGGTATCTCCGAGGACCCAGGTTTGTTCCTTTCAGGCTAGCAATGGCAGGAATGGCTCAGTGGTAAGAGCATTTGCTGCTCTACAAGAGGACCTGAGTTTGATTCCCAGCATCCGCATAAGTAGTTCACAACCCCTTGTAACTCCAGTTCCAGGGGACCCGTTATCCGCCTCTGATGTCTGCTGGGACCCGTGCTCACATATCCACATTCCCACAGTCAGGCACATACTATACCTGTATGCAAAGTAGATAATTCTTAAACATAATGTTTTTGGAACACTTTTACTTCTAACTTTTCTCACTTCCCTTGCCTTGGCATGGTCTTCACCTACTTTGCTTTTTAATATTCTCACATTTTTTCTAAGTTCTTGGAACAAGTCCTGTGACAGTCCCCTCTCTTTCTCATTATTCTCTTCTTAATTAATTCCATGTAATTATCAGCACATAAGAACCCATAAAGGGAGCTGAGAGAGTAAGGTCCAAATTCTGCATCCTTCATTTGGTTTTTGCATCACTAAAGATGCAGATGGTTCCCCTTACCAGAATATTTATCATGTGATCATCAATGTCCTGGTCATCATGAGTCCCCCATGGGCTGTGTAGAAGGAAGGGCACACCAGCAATCTCATCTGGGATGTGCCATTAGCATAAGCACACATAGGGACAGTTGGGTGGTCCCTCTTCTCCAGGTAAATGAAACAAGTGTTTTACAGCATACATCCCACCTCCGAAAAGTCTGTGTATGATCCTTTCTTGTGTAGCTATGGAGCCTGTCTTGGACTCCATGTTTGCCTCGGTTGTGTTCAGTCTTGCTTTGCTCTCACTGGTAATGCTTCATTCCTCTTTTGCAAAGAGAATGTTTACTCTGTGCCTTTGTGTATTGAAGTATGAATTCTTTCTCTCTCTTGTTTTTTTTAAACAGATGTTTATAGTAAAGGGATTGCTTTGACTTTGGAACACCATTGCTAGTGTTGACACTATACAAACTTTGGACTTAGGAACACATACATTTTGAACCACAGAATGTCTGTCTCTTAGTCCATGGGGGTACAGGATAGGTTTGAACAGGAAATGTACTCTGTAGGTGCCTGTGTTTGAACCATTGATCCACAGCTGATTGCATTGTCTACAAAAGCTGTAGGAAATTTAGGAAGCTTTGATGGAGGAAGAGGATCATTGGGGATGAACCTTGACATGTTAAAGACCAGTGCCACTCCCTGCTCACTCTCTCCTTCCTGACTGCAGAGGTAATGGGACTAGCAGGCCTCCTCCTCTGTGGCCATGCTTTGCCTAGCAGGATAGGGTGCATATCCTGGAGCCACGAACCTAAACAAACCCTTCCTTCCTTAGGTTCTTCTTGTCAGATATTCTGTTACAACCATGAGACAAGTTTGGAATGTAGCAGGAAGCTGCACAGACAAGTTTGGGATGCAGCAGGGAAGCTGCACAGTCAGGTTTGGACCACAGCAGGGAAGCTGTACTCTAGAATTCCTCAGAATAAATGTGCTGGTAGAAAAGGCTTCTGACACACGCTGGTGAAAGGAAGTATGTGAATTGAATTTAGAATTCTAGGATTTCACTTGTTGAGCATAGACATATTTGTAACTTTGGAGAAATCTTTGTGGGGGTGTGTTTTAATTCCCTTTTGATTTGATGCAGGGAAACACAAACAAGCAACTTCCTTCTACAAATTGGTGTCCATGTGGCCAACTAAAATCCACATAAAAACCTGAGAAAGCTTAAAAATTAATTCTAGACACAAAAGACCAGAGTTAAGCATGGTTTGCTAGTGGCATTTTCTTGGATGGGCTTTGTTTGCTAGAAGCAAGCAGAGGCATGGCTCCTTTAAATTTACCTGATTCAGTGGTAGCAGGAAAAAAGCTGCACTGTTTTAAAATGCCGACTTTCTGGGCCCTGCCAGCATGAACTCTGACTCTTTCAGGCAGGAGATCTGGCTACAGAGCATTTGGATGGGGTTTGTGAGCACACTGCTACAGCTTGCTTGATGGCCAGGTGGACCAGCTGTGTGCCTGAAATTGGGGCAGTGTGTATGACTTTCAGAGCAACGAGCAGCTCCACCATATTGGAATGGGCACAGCAAGCAGAAAGTACTGTATGTAGCCTAGTAATGTCACAGCTTAGATTATTATGTGCTTAGCATTTTAAAAAGCACTTCTGGTCAGAAAATAATTACAGATATGCAATAAAGACAAATCCAGATGAATCATAGTGTTGGGCAAATGTACATAGGCTTGGAAGACAGAATAAAAAGTGTATAGAGAGCCATAAGATAAAGTTAATGCTTTAAAAAACAAGGTAAAGTCTTTAAAGAGATAGAGTAAGACAGTCACAGATTAAAATGAATAAAGAAAAATAAGCCACATAAAGATAGAAAATTCACAGAGAGTCTGGATTATGTGTATTATTGTGTTATCTTTGAATTTTTTGACTGTGAAGGAGCTAAACACAGAGAGACATTTCATTGTATGGCCTACTAAGTTAAACCAACATAAAGGTATCTTGATTCCAAAATTTGAGTCTAAGGATATGTTGCTTTGGAAAAATGTTCTTCCTTTGTTTTCACATAAGATGAGAACCTGTGGATTGCTTCCAGACCAATATGGTTTGATAGAGCACAACCCCCTGAAAGGCTGCCATGAACACCTTAAAAAAATTACTTTACCCAACTGCTGACTGAGATGAACCTAGCACACAGGATACACCATGAAAGACCTGATTAACAGTGCCCCCAAATAACAGGAAGCAGTATGGACAGAACTATGACCATATTCCCAAATATTGTTTGTAATTTTTGTTTACATTTAAAGGGGGATATGCTATAGAGATGAATAATTTGCACTGGTATGGATCTTGGTTTATTGATACAAATTTAAGGTCACTTTTGTCATATGAATATGTACTTCTGATCTTGATTAAGGTATGTGTTTGTGTAGCTCATTTAAAAATGTAGTGTATAATTAAGACATATAAGTTAATAGATACTCATCTATAATAGTCAAGATTGTAGTCATGTTAGTTAGATTTTCTAGATGTATAGAGATATATTTCAGTTAGATATTCTTCAAATCTTTCAGAGACCTTCAGAATATGACATTTAAAGTGTTTAAGGACTTAAGACTTTTCATGATAGTGAGACATATCTTCTCCTGGCAGTACCAACTACTTCAAGAAGATGATGGGTATCAAAGAGGCTCCTTATGGAGTTTGCTATCTATTTGGGCAAGAAACTGCTCCTGCATGGACTGCTTAACTGGACATGCAGGACCCTCAGGGAAATGACTGCTGAACTTGCCTAAAGGTGAGATGGTCCTTTGGGATCCCTGCTTCAGGAAAGAGTCTGCCAGACATTCTACAGGACACAGAGAAAAGTGACTGACAAATTGCTAATATAGGTGGAACTGTCTTTGTGGAAAAGTCTGCTGGATACTATGGGCCTGTGGGCTGAAGATTCGATGCCCCAATGGTAAAGAAGAACTTTGGGTGACTGTCCAGGCAAGCGAGATATCTCTGTCAATTCTAGAGTTTTGGAAGTTGTTCACAATGTACTTCCTGTTTATTTAGGTAATATTATATCTTTCTGGAGTCTTTGATGGAGTTGAAGAATTTATAGTTATAGTTTTCCTTAGTTATGATAAAAGATAAAGTAGATATAAATATTGTAACTGTAATTCTTGCTTGATACCTGTTTTGGTATATGTAATTTTACTATGTTAAAATTAAAACCTTCCTTTTTTTATTTAAACAGAAAAGGGGAAATGGTGTGGGAGGTCCTTCTGTCTATGTGTTACTTTTATTGGTAAATGAATAAAGAAACTGCCTCGGCCTGTTGATAGGGCAGAACTTAGGTAGATGGGGAAAACTGGACTGAATGATGGGAGAAGGAAGGCAGAGAGGGAGATGCCATGGAGCTGCTGCCAGAGTAAGACATGCTGAAACTTTGCTGGTAGGCTACCACCTAGTAGTGATGCACAGATTAATAAAAATGGGTTAAATTAATATGTAAGAGTTAGCCATTAAGAAGCTAGAGCTAATGGGCCAAGCAGTGGTTTAATTAATACAGTTTCTGTGTGATTATTTCGAGTCTAAGCTAGCCAGGTGGCTGGGATGAACAAGCGACTTCCTCCTACACATGTGGGTTCCAGGGACAGAATTCAGGTTACCAGGTCTGGCAACAGGCACCTTTACCCACTGAGCCATCACTTTAGAGTAGCCTGGATGGTTATTTTGGCAAACAGGGATGGGGATTCTGAAGAGGATCAGTTAGTTAATTGCCTCTTTTCTTTCTTGGGCATTAAGTATAAACCATAAACTTTATATATTCCTAAGGAAGTGGAAAATATGAACATACATTATAGGGTTTCCCATTCATTGCCTATGGGCTACTGGAGGCGTCCTTTCACATATGTTCTCCAAATGGGGAGGTCATAAGTAAAATCCATACAGTCGCTTTGTTTGATTTCCACTAACAGGAAAGAAGAGGCCTGGGAGATAGGTCTGGGAGGCATGCTTACCTATCCTTCTGTCTGTCCTCTGACCATTTGCTTTTCTCCCTGCCTCTCTGACCTCCATTCCCCACTCAGCTCACTAACTAGAAAATTCTCCATGTTACTCCTCCTCAGCTTTCCTTGAGATTCTGGATACTTCTACTTCCTTTGCTCTGGTGGCAGAGGGTGCACAACCTGCCAACTCTGGATGGGTAGTCTAGTGGCAGGCACTGTGGTTTTCTCTTCAGAGTCCCCAGTGACTTACAGGTTTTAGTTCACTGCAGTCAGTCTGAGCTTTCAAAGTCAGCACTTCTGACTCAAAGCACATTCCAATGTGCTTCCATTTGCCACTGCCCTTGTGGGATGCAGGCAGGATTTACTTCCTCTGCCTACATCTGGTGCCCTGCTTGTCCCAAGTAGCAAGAAATTGCTTGTCTTGGACACTATTGAGAGGTTGTGGCAATGTATCCCCGTGTATACAAAGATGACTATGTCACCTATATACAGCAATGCTCAGGGTAACAGTCCATCCAGGATATGGACTGCGAAAAAGCTTCAAATCCATCAGCTCCTTGAAAACACTGGACAGATCCAGACGTTTTCTAGGTAAATGGACACACAATGTCTAGGACTGGAGACCGTGAGATCATTGTAGATAGATTGATGCTGTAATTTTATTCACAACACGCTCCACACCACAGGACAAGTTATCTGAACAAGGAAGGGTACAGATCCGCACAAGGTTCCATAATATCCTGAACAAATTACTAGCTGTGATAGAGCTATCTCGTGGTTCGGATCTCTACCTCATTTAAAGCTCTGGAGGAGAGTTCACTCCATAAGTATATGGTGCAGCCAGGTGCAAGGCCGAGCGATCCAATGCCATATAAAGGTGAAAGGCTGTTGTGTTCCCTGCCAATCATCAGTCCAGTTCCTGCACAGTGAGGAATTTCACAAATATATCAATATTGATATTTGACCCGAGGGAGGCTAGCATGAAGCAGGGCCAAGAACAAGTCGTGCATCAGTTCCAAGGTTCTTTTCATATGTTATCCATTGGTTACCATTTTACTCTTTTTCTTTTTCTTCTGGTTTTTTGAGACAGGGTTTCCCTGTAGCTTTTGGAACCTGTCCTGGAACTAGCTCTTGTAGACCAGGCTGGCCTTGAACTCACAGAGATCCACCTGCCTCTGCCTCCCGAGTGCTGGGATTAAAGGCGTGTGCCATCACCACCTGGCTTTGGTTAACATTTTAAACCAGTGAAGACTCAGGGGTTTAAGCATGTCATCATTAACTTCATGGAACCTTAAGAGGGAAGGGGCAGTACCTAGGAAGTGAGCAGGGCAGGGATACGTATCAACAGGCTGTGGTCTTGATCAAGACTCTGACTTTTCTGGGTGTCTGTGACCCCACTGTGATGTTCAGTGGCTGTAAATGAGTTTCAAACTCACCATTGCCTGGGAAACACCTCAGATTCAATGCAGAAATGCTAGGCAGTCCTGTTGGTGTCAACATTCAGCCCTCCAGTCAAGGAGGCCACTGATACCCAGGCTCTCAGCTTCCCAATCCCTGAGAGGTCTCATGACCCTCAGGTGTCGGGAGGACTAGGAAGCCCTGTCACTCCACTGAAGCTGTGCCTTCACACCAGCAAATATTCAAATGCAGGACTGTGCTGCAGGAAGGTGAGGTGTATAGATTTGTGGGAGGTAGAGAATGCGCACCAGGTTACAGCTGTCAAATAGCTCTCCTACCATCCTTAGAGCCTAAAGTTTCACTTTTCAGGTGAGGAAATTTGCTGAACTCTGAGGGAAAAATTGAAGTGGCAGCCCAGGAATTTGGCTCCAACTTGGGGGAGGCATCTGCTTGTGAAACAAGAGAAGCCTCTCTTCTGTGCTTGTCCTCTCTACCTTTTGAAGAACTTCTCACTGGCAGCTTGTTTCACCGCTACATCAAGAAAGCCCACCTTTGTCCACCCTGATCACCCAGAACAGTGCCTGCTGGCTCTGTTCATGGGGAGACCTGGGGCTGAGTGAGTTGTGGAGATTCGCCCTCTAGGCCTTTTCCTCATTCTTCATGGGCTCTCATCCCAGGCACTTTTGTCTCGTTTTGTTTTTATACAGGGATGTTGTAAAATGTCTTGTATGTGATCAAATTTTGAAAAAGGAGTGTCTAATTTCAATTGACACGTGGAGTGTTTTACCTGCATATATATATATATCTGTGCACCACATGTGTACCTGGTGCCATTGGAAGCCAGAAGAAGAGGGTATTGGATTTTCTAGAACTGGAATTATAGGTGGTTGTGTGAATGAAAATTCCTGAATGGAAGCTGTGTCTGGTTGTGAACAAAAACCTTCTGGAAGGTGTGTGTGTCTGCAGAGACTGATGGACCAGTTGGAATCTCAGTCCTGTGGAGAGATTTTGTTGGTTCAGGAGCCAAATATTTTATCTTGGGCTAGTTTTAGCTTTATGAGACAGCCATTCCTTGTACTACTCTGTATCTGAACCAACACCTAGTGATAATAAATAAGCTATTAACTTAGAAATAACATCCTGTGATAATAAGTAAAAATCTCTTAATAGTTATTAACTAAGCAGAACTTGAGCTTCCACCAATCCAAGAGCTAAGAATGTCATCAGATAGCATCTTAGGTCTACAGAATAGCATCCCATGTCTTATTCTACCTGCCTTTCTGGTGTACCCACCAATGTATTTTAAAGTTATCTTGATATATGACTTTTCTTGTTTTCTAAAATGATTAAAAAACCCTGTGAAACTGCTTCCATGTTGGAACATGGCTTTTGGAGTTAACTAAATCCATGTATCAGGTCATGGTCACTCAAAATGTCTTCAGAACAAACTTAAGTTTCTTTTAAGATGAGAGCTGTGTTCTTACATTGATAGTCGAGAGCTGCTCTCTGTGTGCTGGGAACAGAACATGGCCCTTGTAAGAGTAGCAAATGTTCTTAACTACTGATCTGTCTCTTCAGACCCTCAATTTATTTTCTCCCCAATTCTTGAACAAAGCTGTCTAAAAGTGGCCAGCAACAACCAATGCCACAACCTGAAAGTCAGTGATGGCATTTGGGAAACTGTGGTAGGGTGGCTTTGAAGGTCATAGTCTAGCCCTTTGAAGGTCAAACTTCTAGCTTAGTTCTCTTCATGGTTCACCACAAAAAGGCTGGAGAATTCCTAGGCTATCAAAAGCATATCACCTTTTGCTGATTCTTTGTGGGTTTCACATCATGCATTCTGATCCCACTCATCTCCCTGTCCCCTTGCACCTTCCCTCTACCCTTGCCACCTCCCTCACAAAAAACAAAATTTAAAAGAAAAACTGAAAAATCAAACAAAACAACAAAATAAAACAAAAACAAACAAAAATTACAAAAAAAGGAGAAGGAGGAGGAAGAGGAGGCGGAGAAGAAGAATCTTATCATGGAAGGCTGTATTATCTTAACACATGATCTGTGGGAAACTACCAGATGGCCAGAATGCTAAGCTGTGTGGACAGTGAAGACTACTATTTCAATATGAACTGTATCATTTCAAATGTGAATGACTTTATTGGGCCAGAAACCACCTGTGATGATAGGTTTTGACAAAGAGTTTGTCTCTGTTTCACTCTATCTTCTAAAAATTTTGAGTAAAGCTTGACTCAAAAGCAATGGGCCAATTAATCGGGGACAGGGAATTTCAATGCAACACCATGTTTCTTGATCACAGGCTTCATTGTGTAAAGCTGTGTGCATCTGAAAGTCCATTCAAAGAGAGAGTTGCAGGGTGCTGTACTCATGTTGCATAGGGAAGTGTTTTCCTAGGTCCAGACCCTTAGAGGAAGCTGCAGCCTTGGTCCAAGAGGCTCTGATTACTGCTTGGATTTTCAGCAGAACCTGGCTTCATTTACAAAATGCTAGTTTTCCAGGCACGGATAAGGCAAGAGTTCTGGAATCATGGAGGCTTTTACCTAGATTTTAAAGAAAGCCTCTGAACTCAGAGTAATGGGTAGCAGAAGGGTTAGATTTCTTGTAGGGAGTCTCTGAGAGACTGATGCATGAGGTTATGATGGTGAAGATAGGGTACAGTATAGCCCTCATGATGTTAGAGGTGCCAGGAACATGAAATCCCTGTAGAGGAGACTCACAGCCAACACGTGGAGACAGCTGAAGAGTGAGGCCATGGATACCACAAATAGTAAGTGTAATGGTCTGTCCTGTCCCTTTAAGAGATAACCCTGCCCCCTTTCCCCCTGCTGAGGCAAGCAAATCTTCCTTCTGATTATAGCCTGAGTCCTTCTTTTCTCTATCTCCCAAAGATGCAGCTTCTGCCTCTCTCCCTTTTTCCCACTTCTCCCCTTCTCCCCTCCTCTCTCTCTCTGCCTCTCTCTCTGTTCTTCTCCCTTCTCCCCTTTCACCTTTTCCTTTCCCCTCCATAACCCACTAAATAAATACTCACTTTCTCTGCATAGAGTGTATAATGATCTATCCTGTCCCTTTAAGCCACACCCACTCCCTCCCCCATCTGCCCAGGCAAGCTGATCTTCAGCTTCTAGCCTGAGTCCCTTTCTTTTCTCTCTCCCTCTTGAAAAGGCCTCTCCCCACTTCTCCCCTTCCCCTCTGTCTCTCCCTTCTCTGTCTCTCTCTCTTTCTCTCTCTCTCTTCCTCCCCTCCATCTGCCTCTCTGATCTTCTCCCCTTCTCCCTTTCCCCTCCATAACCCACTAAATACATATCCAACCTCACTCTGAATGGTGTGCCTATCCATGTCTCTGTCTCTCACCTGCTGCCATGTGTCTCCCTGCCTGGGACCAACTTCCCTCAGAGACCTGCAGTGTTGTTTTGTAGTGTGCCCATCTGTCTGTCTCTCCTCATGGCCTGCTGCAGCCATTCGGAGAACTGTGCCATCCCTGCCTGGGACTGGCTGCTCTTGGGACCTGCTGTTCTCTGCCTGCCACCACTTGGGACCTGCAGTGTTTTTTACTTTTACCATTACATTGGTGCTGTGAGACTCGGGAGGCTCTCCTGCCCCAAGCCCCTCTGCTGGGGTTGGGATCAGGAACCGGGTATTTTCTCCACAACAATCACATGTTCCATATGCCTGAGCACAATTTCTACATAGCAATTTCAACTTAACCATTTCTCCGAACCCGAGAAATTGACCACTGAGCTCCTGGCAATCTTCTGGTGTTCCTAGAAATGGGGAGACAGCCCCTAACCATGGACAGTTGAGCCCTTTGCTGACATTCATTTCTGGATTGCTTCCCTTAGCTAAAATTGTGTTTGGACAGCCTGGGGTCAGCCCTCCCATCTTAGCACTGCATACACTGTACAGTGCATTCGACTGGGGGCCCAGGGTTCCTTGGTTTTTCTTTCTCTTTTTTCTTTTTCTTTTCTTTATTCCCCACTGTGTTGCTTGTCTTTGCTTTTGTTTTGGTAAAGGGTGCTCGGAGTCAGGCTATAGCATCCCACTGGGGGCAGGGGATACTCTCCCACAGGTCCTGTGATGTTCATGGCAATTCACACCCTGCCTATAGTGGAGAGACGTCTCACTGTGGGTCCTGTGGTGTCACAGTTTTTCACGGGTTTTCACAGTTTCAGCTATGGGTAGCAAGTCATCCATGTCCCCCCTGGGAGGGATACATTTTAGAGGCCCTGAAACCACAGGCCTTAATGCCCTACTTCATCAGCTCCTACACTCACTCTGCTGGTGTCCTGCTGGCTCCACTCTTATGGGAGCTTTCTAACTACTGTCAGTATACAGGCAAATGGAAGGAGTTTCCTCAGACTGTCTCTGCCACCACTACTGCTGCCAATAAGATTGGTTGGATCCATGAGGTGGCTGTTTTCAACTCCAGCCTTTTGCTTTCTGCCAAGGCTTGTGGCATGGTGGCTCAGCAATAGGACAGATCACACCTCTAGGTCTCTCTTATTATTAAGCTTAAAATCCCTGCAGCTCAAAAATTGTGGCTTTTCCACACAACATGTGGCTGCTGCCATTTTGACTGAGGTCAGGTGACCTTACAACTATCTTATCTGAGGTCAGGTGACTTCGCCACCATCTTGGCTGAGAGCCAGGTCAGGTGACCAAGTTCTGCCATCTTTACTGAGGTATTTCCTGCCTGGTTCCCCAGAGTTAGCTCTGTTACATGGGTGACCTTACCACCATCTTAACTGAGGTCAGATGACTTCACCGCCATCTTAACTGAGAGCCAGATCAGGTGACCAAGTCCCGCCATCTTTACTGAGGTATACCCTGCCTGGTCCCCCGGTTTACTTATGTTTTTGTCTCTAAATTCCTCTTGTTGACTCTGTTGCATGTGTGTTTTGTGCAATGGCATGCCTTTGGTAGGGCCCACCAAGAGCATCCACTTCACCCAATTCCTGTTCACTCTGTGTGTGTGTGTGTTCATACATGTAACTTAAATGTGCCTATGTTTACTGTTAAATGTTATAATTGTCTGTTCATTGCATCTCATTTCAGACTACAAAAACAATACGTCTCATGTTTTAAACTGGTATGTACTTTTAAGTCTCTTACAAAAATACTTTATATTTAATCCAACCGTCATTTAAAATCTATTAAGATGTTCTCTACTATTGCCAGTTCTGCCGTTAACCTTCTATTGCAAGCAATTTTTTCTTCTTTCTGTCTTTTTATGAGTATATATATTACCTGTTAAGTTAAAAGCCAGTACAGTCAAGCTTAGACCCAGCTCTCCAGGCAGATTCTATACTGTAGTGATACCTGATAAACAGCCCTCAACTGCTCAGAGATCTGGAAAATATGGCACTTAAATATTTAATTATTAAAAAAACTTTTCATAACAAAAAGAAACAGGTTGGCTCCTGGCAGCACTCTACTTCCTCCAAAGAAGACAGAAGACAAATGGGCACATAACAATGTCCATCCACAATTTGCTTCAACTGCTAAGTGCTGACCACTGGGAAAAATGGCTTTTCATCTAAACTGAAGATCTCCAGACATGGACAGAATTGCTAGAATCGATAGCTTACCTGCTCAGGTCAAGATAGGCTTGTCTTCCTACAGATTCTTAGCCCATAGGATCTTCTGGAGCCTGGCAGGCCCCATGCTAAACAGCAAAAGGCAAATACGACCATGGAGGACCCTGAAGAGTAGCTCTAGTTGGCAACCAAGTAAGTTATCTGTCATTTTTAAATCAATAACTCAAGTAAAATTTTATCCTTCTCAAAATCTCTGATGCAGTTTGACAGCTGAGAGGTTTTGTCAGTTTAAAAGGACAACCTCACCAAATAAATTTCAGTAAAATACAAATATAAGACCTGCAAATTATAAAGGTGTGAGGACAAATACAAGTTATCAAACTTCTCTCTCATGTTGCTTTCCATAGTCTTAAAAATACTTTTCATTGTGCAAAAATATCTGTCACAGTCATTCTGACATAAATATGCTACTGTTTATAGAATGTATATGTCTAAAACTTCTGTTTTCACAAACCCAAAGAATTCTTGTGAGTTCCAGGGAGTAGAATTGAAGGATCCATCTTAAACAGGTCAGATACATCCCCTTCAATTCCCTGGTCCTATTTTTTCCCTAAACTTAACTTTGCCTTCTGTTCTGAAAATACCTTAAATAGACACCAGACATTTCCATACCACAAACACCTGACAGGAGCAAAGAGACCAACTATGCCAGGATGTGACCAGCACCCAGCCTTCTCAGGTTCCCCCTAAAGATGATGCCCACAAATAAGCAGGAAGCAGTCTTGAGAATCCGTTGCCCTAATTCCTTTAACCTATGGTGCCTAACCTCCTGCCTTTTTATTATAAAAACGAGATGGGAATGCAATGATCTGTCCTGTCCCTTTAAGAGACAAGCCACACCCACTCCCTCCCCTGTCTGCAGAGGCAAGCTGATCTTAGCTTCCAGCCTGAGTCCCTTCCTTTTCCATCTCCCTCTTGAAGAGGCAGTTTCTGCCTCTCCCCACTTCTCTTCCCACTTCCCCCTTCTCTTTTTCCTCTCCATAACCCACTAAATAAATATCCAACGTCACTTGGCATGGTGTACCTATCCATGTCTCTGTCTCTTGCCTGCCGCCACATGGCTCCCTGCCTGGGACCAGCCACCTTCGGAGACCTGTGGCATGGTCTCGTGGTATGCCCACCTGTCTGTCTCTCTTTGTGGCCTCTGCAGCCACTTGGGGAACTGCACCATCCCTGCCTGGGACTGGCTGTTCACTGCCTGCCACCACATGGCCCACTGCCACTGCTCAGGGACTTGCAGCATTTCTGCTGCTGCAGCCGCCAGGGATCCGCAACATTTTTAACTTTTAACATTACAACATGCCAAATAGGTCTCTGTCTCTCACCCACTACATGGCTCCCTGCCTGGGACTGGCTGCCTTCATGGCTTGCCATGGTCTCTTGCTCATTGCCCACTGCCACCACTCGGGGACCTTCGGCATTATAGTTTTACCATCACATTAAGGCCATAGGGATAGGACTGCCCAAGCCAGTTGGAACATACTGGACATGGATCCCAAGGGTCTTTCTTTATGGACATTATCTTCTTTCAGTCTTGCCTCCTGTAAATTCAAGCAATACTCATTTGGATCCCAATTTAGATATGAGCACAAGTTTTTGGTGCGAAGCTCTCGGGTGTTTTGCTGGAGTCTAGAGAGACCAGTGGGATGGTCAGTAAGTTTAAGAACAACCATAGTCAACAGGGAGAGGTCTCCTGAACCAGTAGGCAACTCTGTCTAGTATGCTGAGATTCCCCAGAAAGGGTAGCCTGAGACAAGAGGAAGTGGTTGAGAAACTACACTACAGGGAGTGGAAGGTGCTGCCAGAAGGTCTAGTCCTGGAGGAACTAGGCTGGGCAAGATGACCCAGTATGAGGAGCAGGGTCCCAAAAGCCAATAAAAGAGTCAGCTTCCCCCTTTCTTTTCCTCCCTCTATATGCTTCTCTCTCCCCTTTTCTCTTATATGTACTATAGTGATCAAATTTTTTGGCCTTAGACTCTCACTAGACTCCCAGAAACCTTCTGTTTCTTGATTCTCATCATGATTATGCAACTTTCTCATGTTCAGCAACACTTTAAATTCATGTTTATGTTCAAAGAATTCTGCCTCTTCCCTCCTTATGCCAGCTATTTGATAAAAATCTGTGTATGCTGTACCTTATTTTTCTCTTTATTCACTCTGAGTTGCCTACCTGATCAGACATTGTTGACATATAGGTGAAATACCCCCTCAACACAGAAATGAGCTGAATGACACTCACCAGCAGCATTTATAAGGGCAGTGCCATCACCTATGGAGCATATATGGAGGTGGTGAACTGAGAAGCTTTGTACAGTGAGTGAGTAGGGAGCTAAGAAGAAGTGTTAGCAGAAGACATGCCTGCTCCTTCTCCTGCTGGTAAATTGATATGCACTGTTTACACATATTGGGAACCAAATCTCAGAGCATGACTCCTCCAATTTCAGACTCAAGCATTTATCTCAAATGTCCTTCAAGAGCCCTTCCTCAGGCAGACTCCCTCTCTCCCACCCCTGTGATGAGGAGAAAATAGAACAGAAAACATTTAAAGGTATTCAAGCCATTGAGCTCTCCAGAATAGGGGGTAGAACAACTAGAGCAACCATTGCCAACAGAGGTTATTGTGTGTCTCTTGGTATAAAAATACCTACTGGGGGAACAGCAAACAGGAAGCTCACTCATGTAACTAGAAACTTTCCTACAAGGCACAGGATTAGTTGCTTTGTATTGCTGTTGCGAGACTTGACCACCAAAGCAACTTAGAAAAGAAAGCATTTAATTGGACTTACATTTTATTTCCAGGGGTTGGAGATCGGATGGCAGCAGGCACAGCAAAGAGAGCTCCCTTCTAGATCTGGAAAAAGGATCAATAGCTGCTCAAACTCCACCCTCAGAGACACCTCCTCTAATAGGCCAAATATCCTATTCCCTCTTCAACATTTCCACCAATGGGGACCAAGGATTCAAGCATGTGAGCCTATGGAGCCGTTCTCATCCAAAGTCACCAAAGTTGTCAAGCTTCAGCATGACTGTTTCAACAGGGCTTCTCTAATCAGTAATACCAGACTGCCTTTTCAAGCTCTGGTGGGCAGATTTTTTTAACTATCTTTTTTTTAACCTATAAATCATAAAATTAGGAGAATTTCTGAATCCTCTCCTCTGTTCTATTGACTGACTTTGGGGCACTGACTGTGTGAGGTTAAATTTGTTCTCTAAACTTACTCTGTCTCCTGCTTGCTCCTCCACCCCCACAAGGGTATTAGATTAGCTGGCTACTGTGCACACGTGACTCCTCAATCTCAGCAGTAACCTGGTGATTCTTGGGCCAAAAGCCATTTTTCTTTCACTTTTTCTACCCGTTTAGCAAGTGATAAAAGTTGCAATTCTGCGCCTATCACACTTACAGAGTCTAATATCTTTGCCATTGTTTCTGCTCTACTCTTATAACTCCCTTTAGCTATCAACATACATAACTGAATACTTTTTCCTTATCCCATATATATATATGTATATATATATATATACACACACACACATATATATATTATTTACAATTTTTTCCTCCTGATTTAAATTTTGTCCCACTTTTCTACATTTCTTTAAATTCTGATCTCTATTTTTGAGCACTCAATACTCACATATCCACTGATTTTTTTCTCGTGGGTTCCTCACATCTGGCCACTTCTTCCTTGTTTTTTGGGGTTCGCAGATCAGCCTCACAGTCTGGGTCCCATTATGCTGGGGTTTGATGCTAGGCTGGATCCCTCAATTATTTCTCTCAACCGGACCCCAATATAAACTAAACTCTCTCTGGACCGGTGTGGAGGCACAGAAATAAAGACACAACTCACATGACTTTATTGGGAGAGAGATTCTCAGTGGTCCCTCATGAAATCCTGAGTTCACATCTTGAAGAATTCCTCTCATTTATTCTCCAAACAGTCTTTATGCCAAAACTTAACTTAGGGGAAATACATTAGCATTCTGTCTCCTAGGTAACCAGGTGAATGGCTTTCAGTCACATCCACAACTACCTGTCTGCTGTGTATGCTAGCTGTCACATAGGTTTGAATTAGCATTTCTATCAGGCATCCTCCAAATTACAAAGAAGGAGCAATGTAACATGAGGGCCTGCTTGTTGGGGTTTCTGTCCTGCCTGGTTCCGACAGTCATTAGGTCCCAAAGAATCACACAGAAGGTCTACATAAGTTATAAAACTGATTGGCCCATTAGCTCAGGCTTTCCTGGTAAGCCATGACCTTGTGGTGATATATCGATTATTAGAAATGGGTTAAATCAAGATGTGAGAGTTAGCCAATAAGAAGCTAGAACTAATGGCCAAGCAGTGTTTTAATTAATACAGTTTCTGTGTGATTATTTCGGGTGTATTTCGGGTGTAAGCTAGCTGGGTGGCTGGGACAGAACAAAGGGCCCTCTGCTCTCTGTGCAACAGTTTGGCAGCCCAACATGGCCAACTAAATCCACTTAAAAACCTGAGAGAGCTTAATTTTAAACTCAGAAAAAACAGTGTTTAACATAGTTTTTTGCTGTTTGCTGGCAGTGTGCCGCAGAGAGATTTTCCTGACTCAGCAATAAAAACAAAAGAAAACAAAACAACAACAACAACAAAAAGCTGCACCATTTTAAAATCAGGCTTCCTGGGCCCTGCCACTGGTGCAAACTCCAGCTATGGACCATTTGTGGGCCCGGATGTTTGTGTGCCCACTCGGGGTTGGGAACAAAGTACCTGAGACCATGCCTGTGGCTTGGTGCTCCCTGCCTGGGCAGGTGGTAGGATCAGGTCTACTAAGCATGCACAGTCAGGAGAGCATGGCAGATTCCTGCCGCCATACACAGAGATGTTTCCAGGCTGTGCAGTGCTCTGTGTGGCAGATTTTGCTGTAACTCTGATAAAAAGAGTTTATGTGCTGCACACTCATTCTCAGAGTTAAAGTGCTGAGCGCAGCTCCTACCTGGCAGCCTCAGAGCTAGCAGAAATGGTACATCCACCATTTTGAAATTGAAGAGAGGTGGAATCCACATCCAGAGCATTCACAACCAAGCTGCTTAGCATTTTAAAAGCTCTTCAAGACAGTAGAAATTACAGACAATACAATAAGGACAGATTCAGACATAAAAGACCTCTAAATGGGATAAATGTTGGATAACTGTATGGAGGCTTGGGAGAGAGAAGAAAAAGAGTATAGAGAGTCATAAAATAAAGTTAATGCTTTTAAAAAAAGAGTAAAGTCTTTAAAGAGACAGAGTACAGATAATCATAGATTAAAGGAAATAAAAAAAAGCCACATAAAAATGGAAAATTCACAGAGAGTCTGGATTCTGTATATTATTGTGTTTTCTTTAATTTTTTTGACTGTGAAGGAGCTAAGTACAAAGAGACATTTCATTGTGTGGGCTGCTAAGCTAAACCAGCATGGCTATTATAAAGGTATTATGACTTCAGAATTTGGGTTTAAGGATATGATGTTTTGGAAAAGAGGTTCTTCTTTTGTTTTCACAAAAGATGAAAACCTGTGGATTGCCTCTAGGCAAATATGGTTTGATAGACCATGCCCTCCTGAAAGGTTGCTGTGAACACCCTCAAGAAATTATTTTGCCCAGCTTGTGACTGAGATGAACCTAGCACACAGGATACACCATGAAAGACCTGATTAATACTGCCCCCAATCAGCAAGAAGCAGTATGGATAAATCTACGCCCATGTTCCCATTATAAATGTTCTTTTACATTTAAAGGGGGATATGATATAGATATGAATAATTTGCATTGGTATAAATCTTGCTTTATTTATATAAATTTAAGGTCAATTTTGTTATATGAATATGTATTTCTGATCTTGATTAAGGTATTGTGTAGCTTATTTAAAAATGTAATGTATAATTAAGAAATATAGGTTAATAGGTAATCATCTATAATAGTCAAGTTTGTAGTTAGTTAGATTTTCTAGACGTGCATAGATATATTTCAGATAGGCATTCTTCATATCTTTCAAAGACTACAGAACATGGAATTTCAAATGTTTTAATAACTTAGGACTTTTCATGACAATGAGACACTCTGCTCTTGGCAGCACCAAGCTACTTCCTGAGGATGATGGGCATTGAAGAGGCTCCTTATGGAGTTGGTTAGCCATTTGGGCAAGAAACTGCTCTTGCCTGGACTGTTGCATAAACTGGACATGAAGAGCCTGCAGAGAGAGGACTGCTGAACTTGCCAAAAGGTGAGATTATCCTTTGGGGTTCCTGATTCATAAAAGAGTCTGTGAGACATCTTGTAGGACACAGAAGAAAGTGACTGAACTGTCCTTGAAATTTCCTGCTTCATGAAAAAAATCTGCTGGATACTATGGGCCTGTAGGCTGAAGATGGATGCCCCAATGGTACAGAAGAACTTTGGGTAACTGTCCAGGCAGCGAGATGTCTCTGTCATTTCTAGAGTTTTGGAAGTTGCTTACAATGCACTTCCTGTTTACTTAGGTAATATTATATCCTTCTGGAGTCTTTGATGGAGTTGAAGAATAGACAGATAGTTATAGTGTTCCTTTGTTATAATAAAAGATTAAATAGATATAAATATTGTAACTGTAATTCTTGCTTGATAACTGTTTTGTTATATGTAATTTTACTATGTTAAAGTTAAAGCCTTCCTTTCCTTTTTAAACAGAAAAGGGGAATGGTGTAGGAGGTCCTTCTGTTTATGTGTTGCTTTCATTGGTTAATCAATAAAGAAACTGCTTGGCCTGGTAGGGAAGAACATAGGTAGGCAGAGAAGACAGAACTGAATGCTGGGAGGAAGAAAGCAGAGAGTCAGAGAGAGCCGCCATGGAGCTGCCAGGTCAGACATGCTGAATCTTTCCCGGTGATCCATGACCTCATGGTGATATACAGATTATTAGAAATGGGTTAAATCAAGATGTGAGAGTTAGCCAATAAGAGGCTAGAGATAATGGGCCAGGCAGTGATTTAAATGAATACAGTTTCTGTGTGATTATTTTGGGTGTAAGATAGCTGGGTGGCCAGGAACAAAGGGCCACCCTCTTGCCATCAACAGAGCAACAACATCCTGACCTTTTGTTAGATTGCAACGGCCTGTCTGATAGGCTAATGAACATCCTCAGGTGGGGCCTATGGCTTTAGAGCCTGGCTGTCACACCATATAGAAATATGGGCCTACAACAGTTCAACAATTTCATTGGCAGATAATCTTAATTTGTTATGTTATTGTCACACATGCAATTCACATGGGTTAAACTCTTTTTAAAATCTATTTTATTGACTCTCAAATTTCATACAGTCTATTTTGATCCTATCCATCTGCAACTCCCTCCCCTTAGCTTCTCCCAGATCCACCCCTACTCAATGTAAATAAAAATGTTTGCTGGTAAACGGATAGAACTAGAAACAAAGTCGTCCTGAGTGAGGTAACCCAGACCCCAAAAGATAAATATGGTATTTGTTCATACATTAGCTGTTAAGTATTTGGTAAGCAGGCTATGATCCCTATAACAACAGAGGTTAGGTATAGAACAGGAACTAGGGATGAGGGAAGGAGCTCCCTGGGAAGAGGAAATAGAATAGATAGTTATGGATGAGTGGCGAGGGGTAGGGAAAGGGATGATCAAGTGGGGAGGTGAGGAAAGAGGAGACACAGGAAGGAATACTGGGAAGGATAGCTAAAACTAAGTGCTATTTGAGGGGTTATATAGAAACTTCTTAAAATATAACATACATAAAATAATTCTAAATTGGAATCACCACTAGCAGGGGAGACGAAGCCCCGACTAGACATCTCTCACCACCAAATGAAACCACCAGTACTGGAAATGGTTTACCTATAATCTAATTTGGTTGTTGGCTACTGGGGCCCCATGGCAATCCATAAATAACCCAGGCCGTTGGCAAGGTTGTTGGTTGCTGTCCACAAACTGATGGGAAGGTCTTATTGCTGAAGACAGAACTTTCATAGCTCACTAAACATGGAGAAGTTGAGCTGGTGACTGCATAGAGCCTTGGCCCTTACTGAATAGTAGTGTTAATACTGGAAACACTCTGTACACTGCCAGAGGAAAAAGTTAAATATCAACCCATGTACAAACCCTGCTGTTGGCAGAAGTTTCTGTCCTGCATGCTGCTCCCAAGTAACCACTCAGAGGTTTAATATTAATTACAAATACTTGGCCAAAATCTCAGGCTTCTTACTAGCTAACTCTTACATTTAAATGAACCCACATTTCTATCTATGCTGTTGTGGGAGTTTGATCCGTTTAGCCAATAACTTTTGGGGCAACAAGCCCTAGGGCGTGGTCTTGTTTGCCTATGTGAAAATTTATAGGTTGAGAGAAAGGGTGTCTGGCTTTCTTGTTCTCACACTCTCTTGGGTGGTTGGAGCAGAGCAGGCAGCTTGCTGTTGGTGCCCTTCACCCCTGAGCAGAACGACTGTACTAAGCAGCTGGATCAGTGGCGACATCTAACCTGTTCAGTATCAGTGAGTGTTTACCCCTATTTTTATACCTAAATCCATTCTTGAGAACCCTTATCAGACTCTCGTGGACTCACGCTATGGTATGCTTTTCCACATGGCTCGGTAACTTTTCTCAGTACAGCACGTCCATCTTGTTTCTCTCTGCATCTGCTCACAACTCCAGACTCCTTCCTTCCACTTCTCATCTTCCTCTCTGTGTCAGGTTGTCCCACCCAATCTGTTCCTGCCCAGCTACTGACCAGTCAGCTTTTTACTTACAATGAGAGCGATGAGTATTTACGAAAATGGTTCCACAGCACCCTGCGCTCAACAGTGGAGGCCTGTTCTGTGAGATGGAACACATGCCTGATACCACACAAGTGACCAAGAACCTGAGGCTAGATAGGCCAGGGACCTAGGAGAAACCAAATATTCTTCTGTTAATGAAATGTGGCAATAAAATGAGTCCTAATGACTTCTGTTGTGCTCATAGATCAGTGCCTTGCTCAGCCAGAATCAGAGAAGCTTTTTCCTGTAGTGGGTGGAAATGAATATAGAGATCCACAGCTGGACATGAAGCAGAGAGAGTGAGAGACCTTGGAACACTCAATCCTAAATGAGTTGTTTTCAACAAGTTCCTCCCTTCAGAACTCAGGGAACTCTGCAGAAGAGGAGGCGGAAAGATGGTAAGAGCCAGAGAAAATGGAAGACATCAGGGAAAAAAAGGCCTTCTAGACACAGCAGGGTTGACACACATGTGAAGTCATAGACACTATGCAGCAGTCACAGGGCAGCACAGGTCCAAGCCCGATGGAGCATCGGTGCTGAGAGTGGAAGTAGACAGACACCCGTTCCCTAAACCAGAAGTTATCTTCAATTAATAATGGATCACAAAGAAAAAATTTGTTTTGTTTTTGAGTCTCACTTGGTATACAAAGCACACTGAAGGGCAAGCCTCATGTCCACCAGTAGTTAACCAACACAAAACAAACTCAATGGTACTTTTGGAGTTGTTTTTTCTTTTCAAACTTTACAGATCTTTTGTTTACATACTGTGACTTCCAATTTTGTTTTCATCGGTTTTCTGTCTGTGCAAATGTGTTAATGAACAGGGCAAACAGGTGGCTACTTACAGGAGTGTGGATGCTCCTTGCAGAAGGCTACACTAGAAAGTCTGGACATACCTGGGGTGATGTGAAAACTTTTCTCATACCCAAACAGACAGAGCTCTCCTCTCAACAGTCTTATCTACTCTAGCCCTTCCTTGAGGCCACGTGCAATTAGAGTAGAATTGCATACTACAATTGACTGGACACTCAGATGAGGGGCCCTCGAGCCTTCCTGCCCCTTCTTCTGCAAAACCATGTCAATGGTTGACTAGTCCAGCTGGGATGATCTGTATTTAGGCACAGTGGAACTTGCTAAGATGGCTGTTGTTTGGCTCAGAGGATAGCCCTGTACAGCTGAAATAGAGGCTGAGAGCGTCTCTGCTTCTCCATCTTCTGACTAGAATCATTTGTTAAAGGCAAATGTGGCATCCCAGGTGTTCCTCAAGTTTTCTCTTGATTCTATAGAGTATCACGTGCAGGACTTGGGGGAGGGAAGCCAGGAAACGTAAGGGGACTCTATCAGGAAGGAGCAACCTATAATCCATGGCTCTGCTGTTCCTCTGACTAACCGTCATAGACTATAGGATTCAGGGGGAACACAAAGGCTTTCAAAACAGTTTCCCTGGTGAACTATGTTGACTCCTTTCCAAGGAAAGTCAGCTGAGAACAGGAGCTGGCGCAGCAGGGACAGAGGAAGGCTCCAACTAGAATTAAGGCAGAGGTCCCAGCCCTTGCTCAGAGTGTAATTTAAATCATCACAGCCTTGGTGAGGAGTGTCATCTGAGATGTAGTAGAACTGTCCTTGAATGTTTGGTGACTTCTTGGTGGCCCCTGGCAAATGTGTGCACAGGCTGCATAGCCCACATATACTGGGTTGACTGTGGAGAATTTGACAGTAACGTCCAGAAGAGCATTATTTTTGAGGGCCCTAACCATTGCCTCAGAAAGGATTGAGATTTCCTCCCCATAAACATACTTGGGTCTTAAGGCACAACTGTGCAAAGTGCCACCATCTTTCAGGGGGCACCCATCGGCTGCCAGCACTGCCTTCTCACCCATCTTTTTGCTGTATGGGTATGGATCAGACCATTTATTTTCACGTTGCTCTTGCTCATGGCCATTCATGACGATCTCCTTGTAGGAGCTGGGCCCTGCAACCTCCACCGAGCTCGTGTAGATGAAGGCTGGCACACTGGCCTGGACACAGGCCTCCAACAGCTTCTGGGTACCTACGCACAGACAACACGCTGTCAGGGTCACGAAATCAACCATGGAGTCCACATGATTCCTGTTCCTCTCCACCCTAATCCCAGGTCCCTGCTGCATTCTTTGCTGTTCCTGGATCAGCAGGGGCCTGGGCTCACGAGCAATAAAGAAGGAAAATAGTGACATGTGCTATCTGGTCATCATGGTTTCTAGCCTCCCAGCCTTTACAGCTCCCCCTCTCTCTCTGTCTCTCTCTCTCTCTGTATGAGTGTGTGTGTGTGCACACATGCACGCAATTCTGACAAAGTACTTTGATTCAGAAAAGAACAAAGTATTTCTAGTCTTTGCTTTGTCAATACAGTTTAAAAAATGACAATTTGTCATTTCGTTATCAGGAAGCAATTTTTTCTTTCCCTCCTTCCCTCCCTCTCTCTCTCTCTCTCTCTCTCTCTCTCTCTCTCTCTCTCTCTCTTTCTTTCTTTCTTTCTTTTCTGAGACAGAGTTTCTATGTGTAGGAGACTGTCTGAAACTCACTGGGTAGACCAGGCTCGCCTAGAACTTACAGAGATGCGCCTGCCTCTGCCTACTGAGTGCTGGGATTAAAGGCATGTGCTACCACAACCAGACAGCAATTTTTAAATTACCAAAAACAAAAACAAAAAAACCAACAAAAAACCAAAACAAAACCAAAATGTAGACACTGGCAAGGGACAGGTGAGAATCCTAACGCCGCAGTGCCACACACAGTTTTACAGAGGTAACTGCACACTGAGATGGCCATTATAATGCTGGAATTGTGAGGATGACAGAAATTGTCACAAGCACCATGCCTAGTAACCCAGCGAAGGTTGCTGAGCTGTGTGGAGATTTTACACTTTCTATGACTGAGGCATCCATCTCTTCTACCTTGTCTTCAACACCAGAGACTCCCTCTTCCGTGTTTTGTGCTCTGAGGTTTTAGTTCCACTTCCCCAAGTTTTCATTTCCAGTTTTATCTCTGTTTGGCCTTGCTTTAGCAACTCCATTCCTACTTTCATGCCTTGAGCTGTTTTCATCACATCCTTGACTGTTCCTTTGTATTTTCATAGACTTTGATAAGATTTCTTTTCATGTCCACTTTAAGGTCCTTGAACATATTCATAATTGTTGCTTTGAAGTCCTTGTGTTTTCACATTGGTGCCTAGGCCTCTGGGTTTGTGATGACTGAGGTGATTTTAGATGTTGATTTCAGGTCTTTGTTGTGTGTGTACTTTGTTGTTTGGCTCCTGTTGGCCTCTCTTAACATTAGGAGAGGGTGGGGGCTGTGGGTTGCCTGGTAGACAGTGCTTCTGCAGGTTGGTGGGTGGCAAAGAGTAATAGAGGTGGGCTCGGCAAAATTCCCGAGAGGGGCTTCAGGAAAGAGCCAAAGGGTTCCCAACTACATCAAGAGATGGGGTGTTCAGGGAGTGGGAGAGTGGAAATCACCTACCCAAGTCCACTGGCGTCCCAGGCAGAGAGCTTTTGTAGGTATAGGTTGCTGACAGAGAGGGATGGGAGGAGGGGAAAGCTGCATCTGCTGCAAGGTTCCAGGAGTCCCCAGGGAATGGAAGGGGGAAGGGTGGAAGGGAGCTCCCTGCAAGCCTCTTATCTCCTTTGAAAGTGGTATCTTTTACTCTTTGCAAATATCTAATCTAGCAACAGCAGATAGTGTTAATGTATTTTTCCCTTTTATCTCCTTTAACAATTAATTCTCTCTCTCTCTCTCTCTCTCTCTCTCTCTCTCTCTCTCTCTCTCTCTCTCTCTCTCCCAGAGTTTCTCTACGTAGTTCTGTCTGTCCTTGAACTGGATTTGTGAATCAGGTTGATCTTGAACTCAGAGATGTGTCTGAGAAGTAACTGCCTGTGCTAAGAATTAACTCCTAAATGCTAACACTTCAGCCTGAGTGAGTTGATTAAGAACCTTCCCTAATATAATTTTTGTTTTTGAGAAGCAACAGAGGAAAGAGGAATGGACTGGGGCCTATCAGACAGAGACACAGTCTTTGCAACTTCAGCTTAAGAGCTGGTGAGATGGCTTAGCAGGTAAAGCCTCCTTCACGAAAGACTAATAATCTGAGTTCAATCCCTGGGATTAACTCCAAAATATTGGCCTTTGACTTCTACACACAGCTGCTGTGGCTCATAGGCACAACACACATACAAAATAAATAAAGAAATGCATAATTTAACAATAATGTTCATATATTTATACATGCACATTTACAAAATTGACTTTAGGTTAGATACAACAGGAACTGTAATTTATACTATGCATAACGAAAACTTCAATTGACACAAAAATATAGCCATAACAGATACCCAAATCATTTACTTTCCATAACTCCAAAGATAGGTGAAGTTTGCTGAACCCATTATTTTAGTTTACTTGATTACAGAATCTTTTTAGTAGCTGAAGTGAGATTTAACGCTGGGTTAGTGTTGTGGAACCATTGAGGCACAGTGCTTAGTGAGGGTTCCTCCCCAGAATGCCACTAAGGGCTAGGAATCATATTTTGCATATACCCTAAAGTATATATGACATAGCTCAGGATATGGGGTGACAAAGCCCTAATGTCCCTGTTACAGAGAAGTTGTTGGAGTTCCTTCCATACCAGAAATGGGATATGTTCTTCTGTTATGGTTCCCTGTGAGGCCTGTGTATGTCACGGGATCAGAGATCTGACACTTCTGTTGAGTGGGCTGGAGGGGACATACGTAGAGGGAACTGTTGTAACTACATTGTTCTTTACTTCATTAGGCCAGACACAAAGTTATCAGGCTCAGAAAAGACATGCTCTTTATTTATTTTTTTCTTTTTTTGGTTTTTCGAGACAGGGTTTCTCTGTGGCTTTGGAGCCTGTCCTGGAACTAGCTCTTATAGACCAGGCTGGTCTCGAACTCACAGAGATCCGCATGCCTCTGCCTCCCGAGTGCTGGGATTAAAGCTGTGCACCACCCCTGCCCAGCAAGACATGCTCTTTAGAAAGTTAGTGCAGGCTGTCCCTACCCAGGGCCTCTAGGGGCAGAGCAGCAGGCTCTGGCTAAAGCTCACACTTGAACAACCCTACCCCTGATTTCTGTCTGTCATAACCTTTCTCGTGGAATTAATAACGGATTTATAGGACACAAACTTCCAAAGCCCCATTCAGCTTCCTTGCATACCCAACGGAGAGAGTGCAGGTGCTGTGTTTAGCCTCAGGTGTGGAATCTTAAACCCACAGCAGAAGAGAGTGTCTGCATGGAGTCTGGAGTCTGGGTCCTGTGCAGCTTCAAGCATGGGGAGAAGAGACTCCCACGGGGCAGCAATCACAATGCGCATGTTTCTTACCCAGAACTGTGTGCAAATGTGTTCCCATGCACTGGGGCCACTGCCTTAAGCGAGGTTCTAAGAAGCAAGCACTCTTCACTGTGGAATATTAGTTAAAGGTGTGTTACATTCCATTATGCTGCTCTATATTTGTTTAATGATGCAAAGATGTGTTGCTTTCTTTAATGTTTCATTTGTTAAACTCTGTAAAATGGTGCTACTGTGCCTGTGGAAGACACCTGATGGTCTAATAAAGAGCTGAGCAGCCAACAGCAAGGCAGGAGGATGGATGAGCTGGACTGGCAGGCAGAGAGAATCACTAGGAGGAGAAATCTGGGAAGAGGGATGGAGGAGTGAGAAATGGAGAAGGGGAGAGGATACCAGTCACCCAGCTACACAGCAAGCCACAGAGTAGGATGTAAAGAAAGGTATATAGAATAGAACAAGATAAAAGCCCAGAGGCAAAAGGTAGATGGGATAATATCAGTTAAGAAATGCTGGCTAAAAACAAAGCAAGCTAAGGCCAGGCATTCGTAAATCAAAATAAGTCTCTGTGTGATTATTTGGGAGCTGGATGGTGAGCCCCCAAAGATAAAGAGTAAAACAAAACAAAACAAACCCAACCAAACAAACAAAAACAAAAAATAACTACACCTTTTACATTTTTTGAAACTGATAAAGGTAAGTGAGAAGATTTAGAATTCCTAAGAACAGCTACTGAGAACTTTCCAACCACAAACCCAACAGCACAGCTTCCTGCCAAATTAGGCCATGCTGGAGCCCATTGCCCGTTCTCCTGACCAATATCCCCTTATAGGCAGTTGGTGCCACCATGCTTGGAAAGGGGATGTCTCCCCCACCTCCAGCAGCTGCTGGCAATCCTGGAGAATCAACCTATAGCCACCCTCTGCTCTCTAGGCTTGCCAACAACTGGTCTCTGGAGTCTGGGATTTGAGATACAATTCTCTGTGCTTTAGAAAGAGAAAACTCTGAGGCATTAGCTTGCAAAGGGAAGTGGGTTTCTTTACAGTTCTGTCCAGAGCTAGGGAGAGAAACATTCTTAGCCTCTGTCTGCTGTTCTCCTCCTAACAATTTTACGAAAAAACTGGAACACAAACTGTTAAGTTGGGAGCGTAGGCCCCAGCCCCTCACATCTATCCCAGCCCCCAGGCCTGGTCTGGACTGCAAATCCCAGCAGGCCTGGTTCTGATCCCCCCCCAGCCCCCGCAGGACCACTCCCCAGGGTATTTAAATGAGCTCCCAAAAGAGGAACACATGGTCTCATTTTCTCCCTCCTGGTGGTCGAGTTTGTGCGGTTTCCCGGTTCCCCCTCAGGGCCTCCCTAGAGTGCAGAACTCCCATTAAATCTGGATATCTCTTAATTTGGCTTGATTGGGAATCTTGCGTTGGCAGAGAGCTCGAGTTAGAAAGTATTCCTAACATCTTGCAGGTCCAACCGAGATAGGGCAGCCCTTTCTACATGGTCCTAGACCACGTGTTGGAAGCCCCTGGTATACATGAATCTGAGTTCTCCATGCCATGCTTAAACCGGCTTCTGGGCTACAGTGGCTGCGTCTTGGTGAGTCCCTTTCTTGTCTATGCCATGGGTTTTTGGCGGACCCATTCGTACTTATTTTCATCGTTTTTCAGATTCCTATTGAAGTCGTGAGGTCACACCAGGAGTTTGATTCCTAGTGGTGGTCAGACAGGCAAGACCGGCCTTGGCTGAGGTGGAGATCTGTTTGTTTTGGGACACCAAGCATTCAATCTCCACAGCCCTATTTGGACCTAAGAGCCATTTTGGTGGATGCACTGGAGTGGGCTTAGGTCATGTAGTTGGGCATGTTAGACCCCGATTCTGGGGTGCTAAGCCCTTGAACGTGTGCCCCAAAGACCACCAAGAACCACACCAATTGTTGCAAAAGCAAGAGGTATAATTCGACGTTTGCAAACGGGCTTCTGCTCCCCAGTAACTCGGGACTGAGCAGAGAGCCCTGAACAACAATTACAAGCGATATTTATAGGAAAAGATCTCAGGCATAGTATAGGGGTGGTGGGGCATATAGTGATTGGCTATAAGCAACTGCTACATATCAATAGAAGGTCATTTGGAGTTTAGCCAGTCCAAGCTCCTTTGATCCCCGGACGTTCTCACAGGATATCAGCGGGTCCACCTGGACTCTATGGCTTGGCCAGTCTTGTTTAGATAAGCAGTTAATTGGAGTTGTTTACGACCTCATCCTGTTCACCAAAAGGAGGCTTCATCTTGCTCATTAAAAGTTATTTATAACTTTATCCTGTTATGCCAAGAAGGGGGGCTTGGGTGCAAAAGGTGAAGGCCTAGCTAA
>PVIU01015555.1:0-47862 GCA_004026605.1 Ondatra zibethicus
TGACCTGGGAGCTTCATGGCAGGTGGCTCTCTCTGACTCTGTCCCCTTCCCAGTATCCTGTTCTCTTTCCCTGTCTATCTAAGTCCTGCCCTATCAAAAGGCCAAGGCAGTTTCTTTATTAACCAATAAAAGCAATCCAAATACAGAAGGACCCTCCTACACCACTTTATGCCTGTCAACTCTATTGAAAGTACTATGCAGGATAGTGCCATGATTTTCCAGTGGGTATAACACAAGCAGCACAAAGCACACATTACGTTCCATGAACAGAAGCAATTCAAGAGGCAAAGTGTGTTGCTGTCCTACACATAGGTTCAGAGGAAATACCCTTTCACCTAGTCACCAACTGGGGCTTCTCATAGTACCCCAAACAGGTGGTGATGTCAGCGCTCCTCCTATGCTTGCACCAGGAGAGAGCATTGTCACACAGCTGCAACCAGAAAGCTGGGAATCAATGTGTTCAAGTTGATCAATTCTTAAAGTTTTTCTTAGCTTATAAAGTAGAGATGAACATTTGTGTTTACAAAAATGACTCAGACTAATTAGGCCAAAGCTATCACTTGGAAATACTTAGATGGGAAAGGTCTGTATTTGTATTAAAAATATTTCAGCAGTGAAATATCAAGAATGACAATCCAAAAAGTTCCCTTAAACCAATAATTGTGACTAATGCAGCAAGATCCATGTGATGCTTCTTAAAGAAGCCAAGAGTAATGGGTTTTTCCATATCCAATATTAAATGTGAAAATGGTACAGCAAATCAAGAAACACTAGAAAATCAGAAATCAAGATGTAAGGGGATAGTCCAATGCTCTTTATGTAGAAAACACAAAATCAGCCTTGGTGGAAAGATTTTTGAGTATTTAAAGATATTCATGTAAAGAGAATATGTGATAGTCAGTGTTCTTGGATTTTTAGTCTTCCACAGTTAGCTGTTTAAATCCTTCCCATCATTAAAGCATCCTTGAAATGAAAGATGGAAATATTCTTTTCGAGAAACCATTTATTTCTGGGCGGCATTGCAGACTTGTTCCTTGCAAAATGCTTCCTTGTTCTTGGTACACTGTCAATTCAAGAACAAAGAGTTACTCTTAGTTCAAGCTGGACCAAGCTACCCTGACAGCTCCAGAATTATTGCAGAGATTCTGTATTCAGGAGGGAGGATGGAACAAAATAATTAGGAGATTGGAGCCAGAGGCCTTCCGGGAAAGACTTTTACTGTGTTCCACAGCTTTACTTCAAAATTTCTTTTTCTGTCTTTTGGCATCATCTCCCCCACCCACACTCTTCATGCCAACAAACAGATGATTCTGAAAAATGAGAACATTATATGTTCACTCATTCGTTTCATTTAGAGTTGTTATCTCAGAACCAGAAGTCTGACTACTCAAGAGTTTCTGTTGAATTTTTCTGCAGGCTGCTAAGAGTTGCCCCTACCATGGCTGCTTCGGTTTTTATACTAAATATGATAGGGCAGAGTGCTGGTGACCTGTTTACATGATGACTACTCTATGTTGGATCAAACACTGCTCATCCCTTTCAAGTTCCCATTGCTGCACTTCACACACAGGTGTTTGGGCTTCTGTCATTCGATGAAAATGCTCCCTTCCTCTACACGCTAGCCTAAGGGATGCTATAAGCAATGAGAATCAGGATTGGTACAGGTTTTAAGGCCTGCTTTGAAATAAGAGTAATTCACTAGTTTAATACTTTCTGTTTACTATGTAGTGAGCTGTGAGAAGTTCTGAAAAAGCAAATTTTGAATAACACTGCTGTGAACATAGCTTAGCAAGTGTCCTTTGGGTATAGCTGGCTTTGGGAAACCTATACTGGGTTGCACAGAGATGGAGGAACTTAGTCCTACCTCAACTTGATATGCCGTGCTTTGTTGAAGCCCATGGGAGACCTGCCCCTTTCTGATCAGAAACAGAGGAGTAGTGAATGTAGGGGGCAGAAGGGAAGTGGGGGGAGGGAACAGGAGGAGAGAAGGGAGGGGAAACTGTGGTCAGGACGTAAAATAAGTGGAAAAAATCAATAAATTAAAAAAAATAAGTTCCGGAAATGATATGTGGTGACTGTTTAGTCTAAGGTACATTTGGAGTTATATAAAAGTTGGTAATCCAGCTAGGAAATAGAACGTGTAATTGTCGGATGAAAGACATGCTCAGAGAGCACAGAGATGGAGGAAGATTGGAACTAGCTAAGTCTTTGAATCATTTATTCATCAATGCTAAGGCAGACATGTGACACTGAGATTTTATCAGAAACGAGAAAACTGACCCCCAAAGGGGCACACCATGTTTTGACCCCACCATAAGCATATGAATTTCACCAACTTGAAAGTGTCAATTGAAAAAAATCTTATTTTTATGTATATAATGGCACTGGTCTTTTGTTGTGGTTCTTATTTATATTTTTTCTGTTGCCTACTTACACTGAGAACCCTTTCACGTGCTCACAAATCATTTGTTTCTTTCTTTGTTTTGTGGTGCTAAGGATTAAATTTGGGGTCTCATGCATGCCAGCTACAACTCTAACCTCCTTTTGATTTTGAGACTGGGGCCCACTGAGTAGATCAAGCTGGCCTTGAACTCCCTGTCTGGACCTTGTTGCCATTGAACTTGTGATCCTCCTGCCTCAGTCTTCTGAGAAGCAGAGATTACAAGCCAGCACCATCACACTCAGTATTATCAATCTTTGGGATATGATATCTTGTTCATGCTTGTTTGGTCAATTTTTATTTTTTTATTGGTTTGAGGATATTCTTTACATAGTCTGGTCACAAAATTTGTGTGTGTGTGTGGTGTGCGGTGTGTGAGGTGTGTGTGTGTGTGTGTGTGTGTGTGTGTGTAAAAGTAGTTATATCAAGTATGTTCTCACAAAAATGAATTTTCTTTTGTACTTGGTACAGAAATTTTAGAGTTAAGTTGGACCACTCACCACTCATAGGATAGAATAAGTTCTGTGGTGTTTGCTTTGCAATCTAACTGTTCGATGTGCCTATATTGGCTATAATAAAATCAAAGTCCTCTGTGTGATAAGTGGTTGAGTTTTGCTGGTGTACTTGGCTAGCTATTCAGGACAGACTGGAAGCCAAGAGCTGAGTGGAGATTGGGTCATTGATGGACAGAACCATACCTTGAAGGAACTACTTGGTTATGCATACCTCTTGATCCCTGTTTAAACCAGTGGTTCTCAACTTGTGGGCTGAGATCCCTTTGGGGGGTCAAACAACCCTTTCATAGAAGTATCATAGGTGTCAGATACCCTGCAGATTAGATAGTCACATTATGATTCATAACAGTTAAAAATTACAGTTATGAAATAGCAAGGAAAATAATTCTATGGTTGGGGTCACTACAACACGAGGAACTGTATTAAAAGGTCACAGCATTAGAAAGGTTGAAAACCACTGTTTCAAACCAAACTTCATGTCCAAAGTAAGACTTGAAGGTCACTGTATCTATTTACTTGTTCCCTCCTTTCTCTGCTGTTCTCTATTAACTGTATCACTATCTGTAGTTGGCGTATTAAAGGCAAGTAGCTGAGTCTTCATTGTCAGAGCTGCCAGAGCCCAGGCTTTGAACCTAAAATTTCTAGTAACACCACCACTACCTATCTGAGCGCTCTGACCCTGAAACTCCTGCCTTGCTCCTGGGTGACACCGTGTAAATGCATGACCCTTCTTCAATTCCTCTCTCCCCAAGAAGTCCCCTTGCTTTCTTCCCCTTCTGGGTGGTGATCTATTGTTGCTATCTCTGGATAGCAGCTGTGAAGATCTTTTTTTTTTTCTGATCAGCATTCTCCAGGCCTGTAATTTATAAGAACTTATTTAAGGAGACAGAAAGTCATAGCATCCTGGCCAAAGTGCTGCCTAAAGAAACCTTGCTGCTAGTTCACAGCCATGCTCTTGCCATGTCAGCCCTGAAACCCACACAGTCTCACCACACATACTATGCCTTTTCATCTTAGGGGTTTTTTTTTTTCAATGTAACAATAGATTCAGGGCAAAGTGACCTCATTCTTCTATACACCTGCATAGTACTCCATTGTGTGGGTATGTCAGCATGGATTTAACAAGTCCCTGTTGATGGACACTTTGATTGCTGCCACAGTAACGCTGGAAGGAATAAGCTTGTGCATTCATTACTTTATTCTTGTGTGGGCAGACATGTAGGATAAATTCCCAGAAGTTAGATGACTGGGCCAAAAGGTAAACACATTTGTGTCTCTGAAACCCAGTGCCAAATTGCTGCTCTTAGCAACCATACACAAGGGGGACTGTTTTCCCAGAGTCTCGCCGTTTCCTAATCTCCTAGGTGAAAAGAAACCAACTTCCCATCCTCTGTTTCTCACATGATCAACACTATTAATATGGTATTTGTGAACATGTCTACCTCTGCCACCGAACTGTGAGACTCTTCAACTCAATTTCTTACTCTTCTTTGTATCCTGTTGCTGACTTAGCAAAGTTTCTTGGACTGCATAGCTTCGGCCACATTCCCACCCCCCTCACAAGGAGGGTGGGGAGGAGCCATGTTCACTGAGATTAATCCAGTCCCATTTGAGCCTAGGGAGGCCCATGGTGCCTTTTCATTGTGGTCGGCCTGCCTGTCTTTCAGCTGGCTGTCAATTTTCTCTGGAGGCTGGGGCTGCCTGCCCACCCACAGAGGCAAACAGCCTGAGAACAAATACACCACACCATCCCCAGCAGCTCAGGACCAAAGTCTGGAGAGCCATGGCATTTGAATAGCTCAGCAAGGTTGTCCCTGGGAGGTGGAGCAGTACTCTGAGACACTGCGCACACTGAGATCTCCTAGGGGGATGAAACAACGGTGGGCTGCTCCTTGTCCACTGTGGGAAGTTGCTTGCTGTTACCACCTGGATTTGCTTTCTTACCTTTCTTCCCCTACCTCCATCACTTCCCTACAGCATTGGTGGAAATTTCCCTGAATCGTGTTCTAAATAAACAGCTTGAACTTTCTCAAGGTCTTTTTCCGGGGAAACTAAAACAAAGGTAGTTGATGATGCTCCCCCCCCCTCCCCGACCTCCTGGCTCCAAGAAATGTATACAGTTTGCCCTCCAAATGGGTTTCCATGAATGTGGATACAAAATATTTGAGGAAAAAGTTGCATCTCAACTGAACATCTATGTACTGTTTCTTGTCATTACTCCCTAAGGGAACGTAGTATGGCAATTATTTGCATAGCATTTGCATTGTATTAAATATTCAAAGGAACTTAGAGGTGATTTAAAGTATACAGGAGGCTGTATGTGTATTATATGTAATTACTATGCAATTTCATATAAACTAATTATACTCAAATTGGTACTTTCAATGGGTCCCGGAACTAAGGGATAACATTCTCCCATACCCCACCTCTGTGTGTGTGTGTGTGTGTGTGTGTGTGTGTGTGTGTGTGTGTGTCTGTGTGTGTGCACCTATGTATTAGTGATAACACAAGGCTATGGAAAATGAGTGCTAGATAAGCAGAATCGCTCTCATTCATGGTGTGTACTATGTAGCAGGTACTATAAGTGCTGTTGGTACCCTGGCTCATTTCATAGGAAGCCCTATTAATATAGTATCATCATCCTCAGCTCATAGATGAGGAAAATAAAACAAGAGTTTAACTAAAGAACTGAAAGGCACACTTGCCAAGGTCTGACTCCTAAGTTTGCACGCATGCTCACCGCCTCACACAGCCTGTGGGGACGTACCTGAGAAGTTCTAGAAATGACAGTTCACTATTGGCTCTTAGCAGCAGGAGTCTTGAAAAAAAGAACATGGGATTATGCCTAATTATTGAGGGCTAATCTTCTTAGGACCATCAAAGAGTTCATTCATGTCAGCTAGGATATTGCCAGAACAGAAACTAAATATCCAACCAAATATGACTTAAGCAACAGGGGTCTACTAATAAATCTCATAAAACAAGAGGTCCTGGAGGCAGGGGGTTCCAGAAAGTTTATTCAGCACTTCAATAATCGAGAGCAGCAGCAACTCCTGTCTTTATTTCTATTTTCCACATGAGTTCATCTCATGATTCTCTGATACGATCTTTCTTGTGCAGGCTGTCTCAGCTCCAAGTAGCAGGTATAGTCAGAAAGGGATGAAGAGGTTTTGCCCTGTCACTCCCCAGAGGGTATTTCCCTTTTTCCCACTGGCCAGGATAACATCTCATAGTCTAGACACAACCAAAGTTAGGCAAGTTTCTGGCACTCTCTACCATAGAAGATGAGTTTAGCTGAAAACAAAACAAAACTCCAACATAACAAAAGTAGATGGAATCTGCAATGGTCAGGTAACCTGAGATGATCTTATTCAACTTGAAGCCCATAAGGAGCTTTCCTTCTTTCCTGACTCTACTGAAGTTTGGAAAAATCCAGAACCCAACTGTTTGCAAAATCTCTTGAAAAACAATAGGAGGTAGTACGCAGAGTCTAGCCAGAGAACACGTCATTTGATAACTTCCTGTTTCAGAGCTGGTTGCCAGATAAGCCAAAAACCAGCACATAAGACAAACAATCCCTGCTCTGGTCACGGAAGCAGCATGTGGACTACATTTAGGAGGCTTCAGAAACTGGCTATTAAGTCAAGGCTAGAGTAAAAAGGCAATATGGGATCTCTGGGCTCAGACAATTGGTTTGGTTAGGTACTTAACCTACTTAGAGCAGGCAGTGTGGTGGTTTGAATAGGAAAGCCCCCCCCCACAGACTCATGTGTTTGAGTGCTTGGCCCACAGGGAATGGCACAATTAGAAAATGTGGCCTCGTTGGAGGAAGTATGCCACTGTGGGTGTCAATTTTGAGGTCTCATATATGCTCAAGCTACATCCAATGTGAGACAGTTTACTTCCTGCTTCCTGTGGATCAAGATGTAGAACTCCCAGCTCCTACTCCAGCACCATGCCTGCCTACAGGCTGCCATGTCCTGCCATGATGATAATGGACTAAACCTCTGAAACTGTAAGCTGCCACCACAATTAAATGTTTTCCTTTATAAGAGTTGCCATGGTCATGGTGTCTCTTCGCAGCACTAGAAACCCAAACTAAGACAGGCAGTGCTTTGAACATTTCCAGGAAAGTGTGATGGGAATGTTTCAGATGTGCTTCCTGACCTCAAGAAAGATCTAGCAGTCATAGTATGAACTTAGCATGTGCTACATACCAAGCCTCTTTGAAGCAATTCACATCATTCTTGAACTTTCAATGTACATGTAGTCTTCACAGTATCCTGTGGAACAGGCTACATTTATTACTACTCCTACTTACCAATATGGAGTCTGATACTAGAGGAAACTAAGGCTATTTAAACCATGGAAAGTTTAAATAATCTTGAGTTTGTATTCAAATGTTTGTTGAATGATTTCATAAAGTATAAAATCCAATTAATAATTTAAGTCGGTGGCTATAAAAATATTTTAGAAAAAGAAACACTGGTTATCATAAATATTATATGGCTCTATAAAGATCAGGGCACACATTCAAGCTGACTTTTTAAAAAATAATGAGTCTTACCCCAGGTCAGGCAGACAATGAAATCAGCTACCAAGACACGACATAGTTCCCTGGGTAGAAGGCGTCTGGAAGGTCATTCATTGTTTGTAGGGAGACATGTTCCTGTGATATAGGGAGCCAGACAAGTAGCCAGAAGGTCAGAGAGACAAAACATTCAAGAGTCTGCTGAAACTTGTTCCCTGATCTCCAAGGACACTTCCCAGAATGCCATCCTGAGAGAGCATGAAGATCTGAAACCAGAGAGAGCTCAGGCTGTGTTGAGAGAAAGCAACACAGATGCTCTCCCAGGAGCACGGAAATTTCTCCCCTAAACCTGCTGTGAGCAGTTTAGCTCAGCCTCCCTGGGACTCTCCCTGATTTAGTGGCTGAACTCCCACATACTGAGCCAACTCTCAGTCCTAGGGAAAGTAGAAGGCTTGCTCGTCCTACAAAGGAGATTCCCTTACCTAGGAAATTCCCATAACAACAACCTTTGAAGTGCCAATCATAGTTCCTATAATGTTGGGCTTTCTTAGAGTTGGGGAAAACCCTAACCCTAATCCCATCCAAAATGACAGCCACTAGCTACAGGTGTCTACTAAGCACTTGAAATGTACACATTCAACCTGAGGTGTGCTGGGGGAGTGAGGGCAGGGGGTAAAGTGTAAAACAGTCACTCATTTTTGAAGGCATCACTCCCCAAATACAAAAGCTTTAACATGTCTTATAATGATTGCATCTTTGAAAGACAATACTCTGGATATATTGGGCTAAGTGAAAGAGACCATTACATTTAAATTCATCTCTTTATTTCTTTTAATGTGGCTTTTCAAACATGAAAATATATACCTTCCATCATATTTCAGATAGAGACGGGCTCTTCTAGGGAGAATGCCTTCATTGAGACATTTGTTTGCTAGTGTTTACAGAAATAAGTTAAACTGATGGGAGACATGCAAAAGCAAACCTCAGTGTTTTGGAGGTGTTGTCTTGGTGCTGTTGGGGCAGAACACTGACCAAAACACAGTCAGGCTTTCTTAGGACCGGTGGCTCCAGGCCAAGTGACAGTGCACATAAAAATAACTCTGATGACTTCATTGTTCTGAATATAAAGCCAAATTGGCCGCTGGCTCTTTTCATATAGTTTGAATCTTTTATGACCATAATATATAAAACACATTTTTAAAGCAATAATTGATGCACTCTAAAACTTAAAAAAAAAAACAAAACTGAGTACTGAGCAAGTTTTGACTCTCCAAGGAATAAAATAATGATTATAGCCCCTATGGGGGAAATTACATTTGCAAACGTTCTATGAAGTTTTTCTTTAGCTGTTTTAATTTGAGAGTGTCTTAGTTAGGGTTTCTATTGTTGTGAAGAGACACTATGACCACAGCAACTCTTGTAAAGGAAAACTTTTAATTGGGAGCTGGATAACAATTCAGAGGTTTAGTCCATTGTCATCATGGCAGGAAGCATGGCAGCACACACAGACATGGTGCTGGAGAAGAGGCTGAGAGTTCTACATCTGGATCGGCAGGCAGAAGGAAGAGACACTGGGCCTAGCTTGAGTATCTGAAACCTCAAAGTCTGCTCCCAATGACACACTTTCTCCAACAAGGCCTCACCTACTCCAAGAATGCCACACCTCCTACTAGTGCCACTCCCTATGGAGCCCATGGGGGCCATTTTCACTCAAACTGCCACAGATAGTAACTGGATATTCCCATGAGGTAATCTGACTTTCTGCCTTGTTTTGGGGGATGTGTAGCACTCTCTCTCTCTCTCTCTCTCTCTCTCTCTCTCTCTCTCTCTCTCTCTCCGTGTGTGTGTGTGTGTGTGTGTGTGTGTGTGTGTGTGTGTGTGTGTGTATGTGAGCACCAGCCATTAGCATCTACCTTATTTTTTTGAAACATCATCGCTCACTGAACCCAGAACTCACCAATTTGACTAGACTGGCTGGCCAACAAGTTCCCATACCTCCCAGTCTTTTCCTGCCCAGTGCTCTGATTACAGGCACATAATGCTAGGCCCAACTTTTTAGGTGGGTACTGGGGATGCAAGCTCAGGTCCTCAAGCTATCTCCCCAGTCCCAACAGAAGCCAGCCTTTGTCTTCTTAATCCTGCCTGCTCATGCTGGTTGTGCCCATCTGGTGACACCAAAGCAACTATATCCAGCTGATGCTTTGAAACCAGCTGTGGTGTACTTGTACCTTGGATTCCAAGGTAATCGGCAAAGGCTACCAACCAGGTTGATCTGTTTTGTTGCTTGTTGAGTTTTACTTCTGGGAAGCTGGTTATTAAGTATTTGGCCATACACCACCAGGTACAGCTCCAAAACTGAGCTGGGGAAGATCAGGATAAAAAGACATGTTTTAATGAGCTGGCTTTTTGAAGCCCATTCCATATGATATGGTAGGAGGACTTGCTCAGCCTTGATGGGGGAGCAGGGCTTGGCCCTGCTTCAACTGAATGCGCCAGGCCTGTTGACTCCCCATGGGAGGCCTTACTCTTTCTGAGGGTGCTCCTTTCACTTCACAGGACAAACGGAAAGTATTCAAAGCTGAGTGAGCTGGCATCCTCAAGAAGGGGGAAGCAGCAGGCCTGTTCTAGTACAGTAGGTGCCTCTAGACTTGCCGCTTCTCTCCCTCCCTTCCCTGCTGCAGCTTTTGCACCTCCTTTCAGTGGGCATGATCAAACACATATGAACACCAACACAGATATTTTTATTCCATGGATTACTAAGAGAAAGAGCTAGAACTTCAAAAGACCTAATAACCAAAGAATTTATCCAAAGAAGGGTGGCGTAGCATGTTTCATTTTCTTTCACAGAAAAAAATAATCTAGGACTAGGAGGAAATCATGAGCGAGAGAGGAAAGGGGCTGCAGATGCAGAAATATATATACCTAGCTTGAAATCACTTCAGTCATCTGCAGCTGTCTTTCAGCAAATCAAGCCTGGCGTTTTTCTCAATTACTTCATTATTTCCCAACAAGAGAACCAGATTAGATAATGAGGGCTGAATTTCAGATTGTGCTTGTTCGAGAAAGTTCAGCATTGGCAGCGAGAGCTGCTCTATAAACTGTTCTAAATTGGTGCCTTAGCACGACCATGCTCTTAACTCATCCTCTCCCACCCACCCCCAACACTTCAATGAGCTAAGAAAAATGTTTTCCAGATGGCTTCTCAAGTTTTCATATTAGGCAGGGTGTGGTGGCACTTGGAAGGTGGAGGCAGGAGGATCAAGAGTTCAAGGCCAACCTAAACTACGTGAAACCTTATATCCCAAAATTATATTTTCATAGTAAACAAATAGAAATCAGTTGGTCCTGAAAAAGAAGGAAAAAAAAACAAAACAAGAGATCCCCAAAGTTGGCCAGGTTTAGCTAATATCAGTCAACCAAGTCTGCAAGTGCACATCAAATGCAAAATTATAACCAGATATTGTGTTTCATTACTGTGATTTTGATATTTCAAAATGAAGCTAACAGCAAAAAGCAGATTTCTCGATTTTCTGCAGTAATCCGGTGCTGTGCCAATGGGCAGGTGGTCCCCCAAGTAGCTTCATTCACTCGAGTTACTTTGTTGCTTGCCCTGTAGGCACCTGCATTTGTACTCTGGAACAAACAAAAAGGGCGCCTCACCACCTAAACTAAGAAGTAAAGGACTAAGGCACAGGATGGCACTGCTCAGATTCAAAAGCCCTTCTACATCCAGTGGCTTTGGTTTCAGATGAAATGTCTTAGGATTTACGGAGCCATGCTAACACTGCTTCATCGTGAATTGTGGTGAGTTCACCAGCCCCCGTGTGATGGAGAACTTGGCTGATCTAGAATTACCAAAGAGACTAACCTGTGGGCCTATCTGTGAACAACTTTCTAGACTGACTTTTTGTAGGCAGAAAGACTCACTCTAACCATATGCAGCACCATTCCCTGGGCCTGCAGTCTTGGGTGGTAGATAAAGGAAAAGCAAGCTGAGAACCAACCTTCATTTCCCTCTGCCTCCTGTCTGTGGATGTCTTGAGCTCTTGCTATCATGACTGATCCAACCATGATGGACTGTATCCTCAAACTGTGAGCCTAATCAAGTCCTTCCAACCTTAAGTTGCTTTTATCAAAGTACTTGGTGGTAACGCTGACAAAAGGTGATTAGTACACCAACCTGCCCTTCTGGAAACAAAATGTTTCTCGTGGATCCTTGATGGCAAAGCTTAATGTGAACAGATGGAAGGCTGTTTATTGACTTTATTCTTTCCACTTGGTATGAGCATCCATGTATGTAGCTACAGGAGCAAGGCTATGTTCGACTATAAAAGAGTGATACCCAGTGTCACCGCTGGTACTGATGTTACCTATCTCCTGTGTCAGAGCAAGCATGATGAACACAGATAGTAGAAGATGTGCAAGGAGACAAAGTTTCTTGAGAAGAAAAGAAATAACTCCCAAAACCCGGGAGGGGACTCAAAAGTGAGTTAGTCAAATAACATTCTGGATCAGAGAGGTTCTTTAATAACCCAGGAATAGGCTGATTTTGGCCTGGCCCATGTAATTTAGGCATTCAGTTGGGATGAGCCCAGATGGCTTATTTGAATGTACGTGGGGATCTCAGGTCAAGAGACCATGTGATACGTACTAACTCAGAAAACCCCACCAGTAGGAAAAGCTCAAAGTCCAGCCCAAAGTTCCAGAGTAGGGGAGGAAGGAGGAAGAAGTCAAAAGAACAAAAGATGTAGGCAGTTGTGGCATATGCCTTTAATCCCAGCTCTTAGGAGGCAAAGACAGGCGAATTTCTGTGAGTTCAAGTCCGGCCTGGTCTACAGAGCAAGTTCCAGGACAAGCTCCAAAGCTACAGAGAAACCCTGTCTTGAAAAATCAAAAACCCCCCCAAAAAAAGAAGAAAAAGAAGAAGGAGGAGGAGAAGGAGAAGGATGTCTGGATGAGTCAGGGCTCTGGAATTCTAGCCCCTGGGCTCACCAACTATGGAAAGTTTATTGTAAAGCCTCAGTGTTCTCAGAGCTGACTACTGGTTCAGCAAGAACATATAGACATTTTCTTTCCTTAGACCCGTGGCCCTGACTAGCTGTCTGCAGAGTGAGGCTCTCTTTGTCCTGACTCCTTGCATTATTTGGTATTCCGCCGTGAAAAAGCCTTCCAAACCTCTCAACCTGAGCATCTCTACCCTGAAGACTTCCCACGGTAGCCTTGGAACCTGTACATATAAAGCACTTGGAATAGCGTTGCCACTTAGAAAATACTAGGTCAGTATCTCTTACCATAACATATGCCCTATCCTTTAAGAAGTTTGAGTGGGAAACTTGATGGGGAAGGTTGAAAGCGGCAAGAAGGTAGTCTATGGCAGTTGAAACAAAATGGGCAGAAGGCATGGCCCAGCCCACGTGCCTCAGGACTCTGAGGTAGATCTATAGAAGAAAGGGCTGCGATCTGAAAGAACAGTTCAGAAACTTATCAGGGTTGCCAAGAGAGGTGCACAGAGAAGACACAGCAACCCCAACTATGGTGCCAGGATTGAAATTTCATCTCTCTCCTGCCACAGGGACAATTTGTCTGAATTTGCCAGGAAGGACTTTGTAAAGGGTAGCCGTCCCCTATGGTACACTGGGTGTGGTCTCCGATTTGAGTCTTCCGCTTTCTTGTGCTGTGCTTGAAGGGGGTTGCCCTAAGGGAATCTGTGACCGAAATGGAACTTCTCCCAAACCCAGCACTGGTCCACGCCCTCAAAAAAACTAGAGGGCCCAAAGCTGCCCTTAGCCTTTCCCCATGTTTTCTCAGAGATGCTTTGTGGTTAAAAGGAAGGAATATGACACACAGGTAGAGGGGTCATCTCTGGAAGGCAACAGTACTAGCTGGGTTAGCTTTCCACCCGCAGAACGTCCTCGGGGATTCAGCCGTTGCCAAGCTAAGCAAGGATTCATTATTTGTCTTCCTAGAAAACTGAACTGCCTCAGGAAGTCTCATCCCCTGGAAACCTCCTCTAAGGCAGAAACAGCTTGTGGGACCAGAGTCTTCCTTCAGTTTCTCCAAGGGTGGGAGCCAAACCAGGAATTTATAAATATTATACCTCTTTCTTTGTCACCCATAGCACTACCTTGGAATTTTCTGTCATATACAAAACGATCTCCAGCTGAGGCAGAAAAGGTGACAGAGATTCCTAATTCTCTCACATTCCTCTTGCATCCTTCAGACACTGGGGAAAACATGGCCATATTTTGAAGAACATAGTCAGAGCCCCAGGAGGAGAAGACAGGCATCTGTGGTCCTGGAAAAGATATACAATACAGCAGTCAGTTGACCCCAAAGAGAAGGCAGTCTGGTTGCTTTTACAGCCAGTGACCTTGGGAAACAGGCATTCTAGGCGACAGTGACACAAAATGTGGGACCACCTCCCCAAGTTCTCATCGGGAGTCTTCCATTTACACTAAAAATGCCCCCTGCCAGTCTCACAACCTGTAGTGACCTGTACTAAAAGAAATACATTTATGGTACAAACTGTTTTTAAGAGTAAGTATTGAAAGCATGGCCAGAAAGCAAAATGATTATTACATTCCTTTTTAAAGTTACCCTAGAACATCATATATTCAACTCCCTGTAAGGACCAGCTGATGCTCGCTGACGGGAAGGAGGGGGATGGATGGATATTGTCCATTAACACACCACTTACTATTGATTAGAATCTTTCAGGGAAAAATAGTGGAAGACTGAATTAAACAAAGAAAGATTTCTGGATGTACTGCCTAGCACTGTTTTCTATCTAGCACTATTTTCCTAGGCTCTTTAACACTTTCGCTGATACAAACTATTTTACAACTCAGTACACTATGCAAAACCAATAACAATCCAAGTTATGCTTGTTCATGCAAATGCAAATAAATTTGTTCAAGCAGTACTATTGATCTTTGTTCTGTGAATATTGACCTGTTGTGTATCTATTAATAAATTTGCCTCAATAGTCCTTGTTTTCTCTGTATGCCCTAAATATGCTTCTATTCTTTTACTTCATGTTTGCACCTTTCATGACATCATGCTTATATCTTCATTAATGAATGTAATTATTTTATAATTATACAGGATTTATGGTTTTGTGTGAAACTTAATGCAGAACAAGATAGGCTTGATGAGATTTAGAATCACCATGGAAACACAGCTCTGGGTATATCTATGAGGGTACTTTTAGAATAGTTTAGGTAAAGAGAGAAGACCCAGTCTGAATGGGGGCAGCTTTAATGCTGTTTCATGGACTAGAGTCCTGAACTGGATAAGAAAGAGAAAAAGAATGGAGTTCCAGCATTTACCTCTCTCTTCTTCCTGGTGGCAGAGGCGACATGACTAGCTGCTTGACAGTTCTGCCACCATGCCTTCTTCATCGTGATGGACAGAATTCGAAGTAAACCCTTCCTTAGGTTGCATTTTGTCAGTAACAAGAAAGAAATAGCTAATGCTACGATTACTTTCAAAACTTAACTTTTAACTGGCTCAAGGATTGTGCTAAGTTAGTTAGATGCTAACTTTCAGAAGATTGACAAGTTGTGAATGATTTCTTTTGGGTAGAAATAACCTCAAGGCAACATATTTATTTCCCTGTAGGACATGAGTCAGTTTTGGTAATTGTTTTGCAATATTATTCTAGTATTTTATTAGATTAACATGCATATTCATCCACACTTTTGCTACTTCATCAACCCTGAACCCTTGAGCCTACTCATTCCCTTATTAACTCCTTCTTAAGCAATGCCTACTAAATATATACATATATATGTATTATGTATATGTGTGTGTATACACATATGTATATGTATGTGTTTATATACAATCATACATATATGTGTGAATATGCCCATACACATATGTGTGTGTGTTTGTGTGTATATATATATATATACACACACAAACTTGATATCACACAGTTCCTGATGAGCAATAAAGACAATCATTACTTTAAAGGCTAACCCTAGGATTTCAACCCAGAGAGACAGCATAATAGTATTTAAACTTATTCCTTAATAGACATAATGGACTATTAACCAAAGGTCTCAGGGAATTCTAAGCTGCCTGCACAGCTTAAAATGGGATAATAAGAAAAATCACTCAGGATGTTTCGAGTTTACATGGAGGGGCCTACAAGCTGAAGAGAAAAAAGAAAACTCTCTAATAATCTTGAGAGAGATCCCAGAAACACAGCAAGCAAGATGCTGGCTGCGGCTGTGGCAGCAGCTGGCGAAGATTTGTTGGTGCCAAGTAGAGGAGTTTTAAGCTTAAAGTATATGAATATGCCATTTTAGTTGTTTGCTATCCTGGTCTATGCTGTAACCAACACACACACGCACTCGCGCACACTACCACTGTCCATGGCTTTCAGTAAAGTCTATTAGAGCAAAGGCCTTGACTTGGGAACACTTGGATGAAGGCTCAAACAAGGTCACCCAGTCTAGAATTGAGTAACGATGAAATCGTGAATAAGGGGGAAGAACAGAGAGAGGTTAAGGATTTAGCAGAACCTTAGTGCTGGAAACAGGGAGTACATGATTGCCAAAGTTAATGTGAGAACTTTCACTTCAGCCTATGGAGGATGCTGGAAGATTAGGGACTTCCCAGTGCTGACAAATGCACCATTACACAATCCAATGTCACTATGCATATGAAGACTTTAATACTACTACCCTCCTGTAAGGAGAAAGCAAATCTCTCCCTCCTTGGTACTTTAAAATTAATGTGCCCATGTTATGGGTAATTGTGTGAGCATACACACATTTTGTAACTTTTCTTTTCCTGAGTGAGGATAGAAATTCACTGAGAGAGAAACCATTTCTTTGTGGATTTGTCTTTATTACACAAAAATGTTCTCCATAGGTGTTTATATATTGACTTAGAGAGCCACCTGTGGCTCAGCTCATCTTCACTTCACTCTCCCTCATCTCTAGTTCCTGAAGGACTAAAGGCCTTTTGATTATTCATAGGCAAGGTTACATAACAAAAGCTAAAACCACCTTACTGGCTGCTCACAGGCCCAGAATGGAGGTTCAGTCCCAACTGGTATCCTAAGTTTCTGCAGGCGCGTGAGCTTCTGTGATCATCATCTGAAATGGTCTCCTGGGTTCTTCTCATTCACTTCAGCCTGCCTCTTCCTGTTACCCCACTTTTATCCCTTCTCCTCCCAAAAATGTTTCTCTGATACCTGTTACTTTTGTCCACATAATGCCTCCCTAACTCTTGTTTAGAGTATCTGTTCACAATTCCTTGTCCATTGGACAAACCACATCCCCCAAACACCGTTCATTCTTCTATACAGCAAGTATTTCTTCAGTACTTCTCTGTATAACCTGATCTGTCTTCTCCAAGACTTTACCGTCTCATGAAAGAGTCATGCATTAATCGACCACATGTACAAAAATGGTTCTAACCCCCAGAAGAGGATGTGATAATTAATCTTCACCAGCAACTTGTTTGGATTAAATGAAGCCTGAGTCATTAGTGAGGCAACACCTTTGGGTGTGTCCATGAGGGCATCTCAAGAGAGGATTGATTGAGAGAACAAGACTCATCCTGAATGTGGGCAGCACTACTCCATGGTATGAGGCCCCAGACTAAATAAAATGAGAAAGCCACTTGACTGCCAGAAATCCCGTCTTTCTGCTTCCTGGTCCACCAAGATAATAAACAAGTAAGTAGCCTCCTGTTGTCTTGAGCTGCCGCAGGCGCAAGTCCCTCAGTTACTGCCATGTCTTTCCCACTACAATGGACCTTCAAACCATATGCCCAAATAAATCTTTTGCCCCTTAAGTTGTTTCTTATCAGGTATTCAATCATGGCAATGACAAAATAATACAGAATGAAATTAAACTTCTTCAGTGAAGCCATACAACAGGGTAAGATAACATAGGCAAAGGGATTACAGTTACTGGGAGGGCTGTGTACTTGGGTCCTGTGACATACAGGAGAATGGCCTGACTAAGAAGCTTGACAGTCAATGTGCTGTGAACCGGGAGATCAGAGCAACAAGGGGGTAGGTCAGATGCCACCAGCTTGTCTCCTCATGCCAATACAGAAGTACCAATGCACCACCACTCCCATAACTGCCAAACAGCAGTCTACGCTTCAGAAAGGATGGTTACTACTAGAGAGTAGGAACTTGTGCTTCGAATTTTCTCTATGTACTTATGACAGACGTGCTTTCCTTTTTGTGTGAGAGGAGATTCTAGAAAGCTGTCGTCTAACTTGCTCTAAAAATAGTCTGTTTAGTGCTAGCATTTGAGATGCTCAGCAGAAAGAAGGTTTCAAACCCACTCACCACCTCTTTAACAGTCCGATTGGCCTGTACTAGCAGTGGCTCCAGCAAAACGGAGACTGCATGTAAATTTCCCTACTGGAAGGGAAAGCAAATGAAAATAAGTGAGTTGTTAACATCTTCACTATGATACTCTTTGTTTCAAACTGCTTAGGCTGCTGGAACAAAATACCTTAGACTGCGTCATTCGTTAGCGGTAGAAATTTCCCACCCACAGTTCCAAATGTGGGGAAATCCATGGTCAAGTTGCAGGCACAGTCAGTGTCTCGTGATGGTCTGTTCTTCATACACTGAATCTTTTGCAGTTGTGACTTCTCAAAACAGAAGTGGAATAAGGATTCTAATCCTATTCATAATGACATCATGGCCTAACTGTCTCCCCAAAATCCCACTTTCCAATACTATCACATTGAGTATCAGGTTCTATCACATGAATTTTAGAGGACCATCAACTTTCAAACCCAAGAAATTTTCTTTTTCTAATTATAAGTTAATTATAGCCAAATGAGATGAACATTTTATGTGTGTTAACACCGACCTTCAAAGCTGATTATAACATATAAATTGATCATAACAAAATGAAATGTGAATCTTAATGCATGTGACAGGACTTTGAGGTGGTTTAGTGAAAAAAATAACCTTTATGGTTAAAGAAGAACAAACTCACATTTCCTGTCAATTTTCTCTGACCTGGGAATGATTAGTCTTTATTATTTCACCTCTCCACTTACAAAGACATGTCAGAGAAGAAAGCCTGGCTGAAATATTTAAATATGTTAAAGAAACTTTTAATTTCCTAACTTCTGCTAGTATTTCAGACTGCTAAGGGTCAACACTTGTTATTAGAGTCTACTGGGGTCAGAAGCAATGCAAATTGTGCTTTTGGAGACCAGAACTGACAAACACTCATTTCTCTAGTCTTTCATTACCAAGGACAAGGAAATCACCCTGAACTCTAATAACTTTAGAAAATTATTTTCTCCCTAAAATGTTTATGAAGTATATATATTTTTAAATCACTCATTTGAAGAGGCCTTTTGCAGTATTTTTTATTTTATTTTTGTGGGTTTGTGTAACATGAGGGCCTGCTAATTGGGGTTTCTGTCCTGCCTGGTTCCCGCATTCCTTAGGTCCCAAAGAAAATCACACAGAGGTCTACATAAGTTATAAACTGATTGGCCTATGAGCTCAGGCTTCTTATTAGCTCTTATAACTTATATTAAGCCATTCTGGCACATGTTAGACACATGGCTCAGTACCTTTTTAAGTGGGGCAGGTCACATCTTCTTTCTTTGGTGTCTGGACAGAACTGTGGAGGAATGGGCTTCCTCCTTCCCAGAATTTTCCTGTTCTCATTTCCCCCACCTCTACTTCCTGTCGGGTTGTCCCGCCTATACTACCTGACTGGTTACTGGCCAATCAGCGTTTATTTAAAACATAATTGACAGGATACAGAATTGTCCCGCACCAGGTTTGTTTTTGTTTGGTTTTGTTCTGTTCTGATTGAAGCAGGTCTCATGTAGCCCAGGCTAGCCTTGAATTTACAGTGTAGCTTAGATTGGTCTTGAACTCCTGATCTTCCCAGGTGTCTCACAAATGCTGGGATTAGCAGCATGTTCACATACCTGGCAAGGGGAAGGCTTTGTTCAGGAGCTACCCACAGGCAGCCAGAAGAAAGCCTAGGGAGGCATATTTACATCAGTTTAGCATAAGATTGAATGCATGTCAAAGTCTACATACACATCCTGGGCTGTTCCAGGAAGCCTTCTCATCTTCTGTGATGTTATTTAACCTGTCAAAGTTGTACTTCAGGAAGCAGTATGGTTTAGTTTGTTTTGTCTGTAGGTTACCCATGTAGGAAGTGGCCATACATGGTTGATATTCATCCAGTAAGTAATTAAAGGAATCCTTCTGAGAAAAGAAGGAAAGAGCAACCTTAAGACTGACATCTTGGGCTAGGGACTGGGATGTCCCTGAGAACCAATCTGCCATGCAGACCTTGACATTCTGAGCCTCACTGTGTTCCAATGGGGGCCACTGCTAAATAGTTAGAAATAAAAATGTTCACAAGTTGGTTTTAATGATCTCATTTACTTTTATTAGAAATTCATGAAGCAGGCCACATCTTACCTCTAAAATAGATGGACATGGGCTTCCTCTAGGTATGGCAAAAAACTTTTTAAAAGTAGTTTGAGCAGGAAAAAAATTGCATATGGTTTGGTCATTTTAAAGGGGCTTTTCTAATATAATCAAAGCGTGAGGACTTTGTTATCATGCCAGCTGAGAGTGACGAGACTCCCTACAAATGTCTGCTAGGCTCCATGTGATTGACCCCTGACCTCTCCCTAGCACCAGTGAGTCTCCTGAACAAATCACAGTGCTTCCTTGTCAATATTTGAGCTGAGACACTTTTCTTGCTCTACACTACACATTGAACAAGACAGTGAATGATTTTTCCTAAAGTCCAGATCTGAATAAGCCAGAGACAACATATAATGGACCATCTACTTGAAGGGCTGCCTTCCAGCCTTATCAGTTCAAATAATTCTACCCCTCAGCTCCTCTTAGTTCTTTTTCTTCCCCAAGGCCCTGATATTTTTTTTCTTAATGCTTCATTCAGTATTTTTTATGAAAATGCCTATCATACTTGTATAACCAATTGGACTTTTTTCATTCCCTAAGAAACAAAGGATAATCCTCAAGGATAAACAAAAACAATCTTGCTAGAGTCATTTTACTTGGAGTTCCAACAAAAACAGTATCTAACTAGTAAGCAATAACAAAGAAATTATTGGTAAAATATAAATCACACATAGCCTTTCAAAAGATAAGCAATTTTCTGCCTCCAATGAAAACCCACTTAGAATAGTTCCCAGCTTCCCAGATATGTATATGTATATGTGTGTGTGTGTCTATATACCTTACTCTCCTCAGCTGGTAAGTCTTGCTTGGGATCCATATGGATTTTTCTCTTGCTGAATAACAAATTATTATAAATGCATCAACTTAACACCTCATCAATTTGTGGCCTTCCAGTTTCTGTGGGTAAGGCACACAGCCATAGGTTAGCTGGATAGCCTGAAAGATTGAAAACAATGTTTCAGCGGCATTCTCTTCTGACAGCCACAGTTCAATCCCTGGACCCCACAAAAAGATGGAAGGAGAAAACTGGCACCATAGAGTTGTCCTCTGACCTTTCATACATGGGCCATAGCATGTGTATGTTTGCGTGAGGGTTTACATACACACGCACACACACAATCAATTTAAAAATAAGATTTAAATGTGCCAAACTGCAAGACTCTCTGACCTTTGCCAACCTTGAAGCACAGCTTTCGTGCTGTGTACTGTCCCATGGAGAGGGCTATAGGGTGAAGTTGCCAGGCCTATGTGACATGTGTTTTTACCTTCTAGGCCATCTTGCTGGCCTTCTGCATTCAAATCTTATGTGGCATGAGTAGGGGTAACTCTGTGTTGCTGTTTCAGTGATAACCACAACCAAGGCAACTTATAAAGAAAGAGTTTGTTTGGACTTATGGTTCTTTTGGGAGAGTTCATAATGGTGAGCACGGGATGGCAGCATGGAGCCAGAGCAGGAAACTGACTACAAACAAGAAAAGGATAGAATGAGCTAGAAGTGGGTTGAGGGTATGAGCTCTCAAAGCCTGCCATCAATAACACACTTTCTCCAGCAAGCTTGTACTCCCTCCCTAATCACTCCTTCAACTGGGAACCAAATGCTTAAATACCTGAACTTATGGGGGATATTTTTAATTCAAATGACTTACCAGGGAGTGGTGTGTGTGCGTGCGTGTGTGTGCAATATAAAAAGAGAACAGCTATGCCTTTTGTTCAGACTAGGAAAGAACACTAACAGTTAACACTACCAATTCAGGTAATTCTCTCTCTCTCTCTCTCTCTCTCTCTCTCTCTCTCTCTCTCTCTCTCTCTCTCTCTCTCTCTCTGTGTGTGTGTGTGTGTGTATGTGTGTGTGTGTGTGTGCTCTTTTGTTTTAAAAAGTAAAAGCACTAGAAAAAAAGGCCTTTTGGCATTACAAAATGAGGGAAAGGGAACTGGAGAAAGAGTCCAGACTTGTCTGTAAATGAGCAAACAAGAGGGAAAAGGAGTATTCAGACTCATCTCCTCTTCCCCAAGGATATAAGCAGCCTGCCTTATCTCTGACCTTGCTGACTCCATGCCCAATTCATATTTTCTTTCCAGTTGCACCTGACTTCCAAGACCTGATGGAATTGTTTACCCATGAAGCGATGGGGAGTAGTACTTACTCAAATTAACTCTACTATCTACTGTTTGGTTCTGATCCTTGTCCTACCTCCTACCACTTAAGTTATCTCTAATTTCCACAAATGCTTCTCAACTATAAAGTGGGTTTACATAAGTGTTTGTTTTGAAGAGTTAATACGATGAAATGAGTTCAACACCAGTCTGGCCTGCATTGTGTTTTTTCTTTGACTCTTGTTGTTTTTGTTCATTTATTTGATTTCTAAAGTGCAAAAGAAAGGGAGTGGAGCTGTGGGGTGGGGAGTGGGAAGAATCTGGAAGGAGCTGGGGAAGGGTAAGTGGAGATCAGAATGTATTGTATGAAAAAATTCAATTAAAAAGAATGAAAGGAGGAAGGAAAAATAAAGGCCACCTTTGGGTACATCTAGTCCTAGTTTGCCTCTGAGCCATACTGACGTTTAAATCAAAGGCAAAACAGTGTACTGCCTGACCTGGAATATTCATCATGACAACAATCCAACAGTGGTAAGATTGCAAAAATAACTCCAATTTTATTTCACATTCTACCACTTTCTTCATGTACAAGGTATGCATACTCTTCTTCAAAATACAAAGAAATCAAACTCTCTGTCTCACATCCACCATAGCTCATCCCTCCTTAACCCTTTCTCTTCTTTCTACTTCTTCTCCAGAGACTTATTGTATAGGCCTCTTATTACCTGAGGGCCTCCCTATAGATCCAACCAATCCTCACTCACTTTAGACTGCAATTTAAAAGCAAATAAGTACATGTATTGAGTCATTTATTCTGTCTAATGCTATTGGCTAAGAACAGTGAACAAGAGAATTATCAGAAGTCTGTTATGTTTTAAACCAAACCCATAATTCATAATGAGCACCAATATTGGTAGCTAGGTTCATTTTGACATCTTCCTGTTATATTTTCCTTCACATACTCATGCCAATGGTACTCTGTATGCTTGTTTGTTTGTTTGCTTGCTTGCTTGCTTGCTTGCTTGCTTGCTTGCTTGTGAAAAAAAGGTGACCATCAACTTGAAGAAGAGTGGGCGGTATACATGGCAGGGTTTAGAAAGAAGAAATGGAAGGGAAGAATGTTGTAATTATATTATAATTTCAACAATTAAAAAAATTAAAAAGAAATCACTCCCATTCACAGCGGCAAGTCATCATTGCTATATTTTGACCATCAAATTCAAACTCATGTTCACTTCATTTTCTGTCTCCTTTTGAATTTGAAACTAGAGTCATGATAATGGTCCCATCATTGAAAAGCAGTTTAGCCATTGTAACACATGGGGCCTAAAGGAAGCTCTGAAATCTGGTTCATTGTTCCTAGGTTTGAGGCTGTCTAATTCCTGATATAGCACCTCACTGCTCACTCTGCTTGCTCTCAAACTCTATTGGCAGCTATATTTTTATCGTTGTTTTACAAAATCCCCCGCCTACTTGATCCTTGCAAACATTGGTTCAAAGTAGTGCCTTTCAAACTGTCCTGCAGAAAACATCCCATTAAAAATCAGATTCTGTTTCAGGTCTACAGCAGAGCCTGAGAATTTGCATTCCTACTCTTTACTCTCAGACACTCAACAATTTTATAATTCTCAATGTGTGAGGAAAAGTCCCTATAACTGGAAGTGTCTCTCCAATCTGCCAGTTCCTGGATAACTACTCAGAAGCTTAGTATTAAATACAAACTGTTTAGCCTATTAGCTCAGGCTTATTATTTATGAGCTCTTATAACTTAAATTAACCCATTTCTATAAGCTTATATTTTACCATAAGACTCGTGGCTTCTTACCTCACATCTTGCTTCACCATCAGTTGCTGGTGGCGCCCTGACTCTGCCTTCTTTCTCCCTGTCTTTTGGCTTGGATTTTCCATCTGGCTCTCTCCTGCCTGGCTGTGGGCCAAATCAGCTTCTTTATTAACCATATTCACAACATACAGAAGGACATCCCACATCAAGTCTCCCCCACCCCACAATTCTATGAGTGAATCTCCAGTGGACACCGGGTCAGTGTCCCCTGATTCAACTCTGCCATTCTCTACCTGGAGGTACCATCAAATACTGAGAGATAATTACTTAGAAATTTACAGACTTCAAGATCACTGAGGAAGGACACACACCCATAATGAGCTCTAGGACCCACCTTCTATGAGCTTGTAAAGACACGATTTTTAAGGAAGCAGGAAGTTTCACAATTGACCCTCCTAAAGACTTAAAATACCATATGACAGCCTAGCCGTGAGTTAGCCAGAAAGGAGAAAAACGGAGATGGCATCACTTTCTTGAGACCTACCCTGAAAACACTACTTCCTCCTGGAAAGACAGGGGGAATTTTAAAACATTTTAAAAGATTTATTTATATATTTACATGCATCAGTATTTTGCCTACATGTATGTATGCCCACCATGGAAACAGTACTTCCTCCTGGAAAGACTGGGAGAATTTTTAAACATTTTTAAAAGATTTATTTATTTATTTATTTACATGTTTTGGTGTTTTGTCTGCATGTATGGGTCTGTGTGAAGGTGCCAGATCTCCTGAAACTGGAGTTACAAACACTGTGAGCCTCCATGTAGATGCTGGGAATTGAACCCAGGCCCTCTGGAAGAGCAGCCAGTGCTCTGAACCACTGAGTCATCTCTCCAGACCAAACCAGGGGGCTTTTATAGATACAGTTTTTCTTTCTTTAATTGACTCTAATCTGCTCTGTTCCATGATATTTGCTCAAAAGAACACCATCTGAGTTTCATCTCTGGCCCGGGGTAGAGATAGAACTTTCTGAACCACACTGATGATTGTAAGAATGTCATCTTGCAGGAGGCTTGCTGGGGAATAACAAAGACTTAACCATGCCCTGCCTCCCTTAACACTTAGTCCAAATGAACCTGTCAATCACTTGAATGGGAGAGCAGCCTCCAGGAAAGCTGTCTGTTCTAAAGACTAGAGGAAATAGTATAAAGACTACCTACGTATGTAGGTTGCCATGATGGGCTCTCTAGCCATTCTTTATTCTCATCTCATGAAAATGTATTCCTTCTGAATGATCCCCTTGACACTCACCCTTGAGAGTGCTTATTTTGTAATAAATTCTGCCTGTTTTCTACACCATTCTTGGTGTCTTATCTGACTTCATTTGGCGGTGACCACAAGGATGAGGAAGTCAAGAAGAGACCACAGAGCAAGCCCCATAACAATTTCAGGTTGAACGTTCTTCTTCACGATTCTGCGCCATTTTTTACCTGCTAAATACTAGCACAGGTGGGTTGCCTTGACAAACTTATAGCTGTAAGTGAGGGCTTCAGAAGGCTTTCACTAGAGTCTATTTTCACTTGCTGGAGAAGCTCCCAGAACTGAAGGAACTGTAAGGTTGGCCCTTCATAGGAGCTCTAGGCATCGGAGGGAAGAAAGAATGTTGAGCAGCCTGGTTTTTACCATAAAGCCTTGTCAAGCTGAGAGCAGAAAGCAAGCTGAGCTATTACTTGCGGATTTGAGTCAGCAAGAAACCCCAGTTGCAAAACCCTCCGTTTCTTCTTGCAGGCACTGAAGGGAAAGGCAGACTTACAAGTAGGAAGCAAATTCTTGTCTTCCCAAGAAAGTGATAATTAATGGTGACTTGATGGTCAGAAGCTCAAGCTGGCTTGAGTAACTGTGCTGGTTATAAAAACCGTTTGCAAAACAGAAGCTATGCAACTCTGTGGCAACAAGAAATCAAAGGCATTGTGAAAGGAGAATCAAATGTTTGCATGAACAAACACTGATGGGTAAGGTATGGAACCAACCTGGGTATCCAACAACAGACAAATAGATATGGGAAAATAGCGTACATATACAATGAAAATTTTAGCCTAAAAAAGAATGAAATGATTTTGTTTGCGGGAAAATGGATGTAATTAGAGATGATCATATTAAGCAAATTACGTTAGTTTCAGAGATAGACCATTTATAGATTTTATACAGATACATAAAATCATGTATGTACGTAGAGTGCTCTGATTGCCCTGGGAGCTTAGGATAGTACCAACCTTATCCATCCTGGCCCATCACCTTAAACTCGGAAGTGGTTCCTAGAACACAACCAGGGGAAGCAGAAGGTGGGCGTCATAGCCACAGAGGTCCACTTCAACCTCTCTTAAACTGAAGAATGACATAAGTGTTTTTCCGAGAGCTAGTGCACTCATCCTGGCGATCAGGGACATAGTCTAAAAAGACACGTGTGTCCCTTCCTTCGGTCGTCAGACTATTGAAACAATGAACTCTAAGAAATTGGAACTTCCCCAGGAATTTCACACTGTGAGGAGGAAAAGGCTGGAGCCCTGGTGCCAGACAGACAGGAAGCTTGTCTATAGGAAGAAATTTCACACAGTCCTAACAGACCATTTGTCAGTCTACCTTGCAGGAAAGACTGGAGCCCAGACAATAATGGGTAAATGATGAATGGAACCACACCTTGGCTGAGAGGGTTTAGCCATTCGCACCTCTGACCTTCTGTATAAACCTACACTTCATGCAGGACCCCAAAGATGGACTTGTGGAGGCATCATTAGGCCTTTTGGTTCCTCTTCCTAATGTGCACACATTGAGTGAATCTCCTATTTCTCCTTCTTAACTATTACTTTGTCTCTCTAATGAGCCTACTGAGGGTGGGTGGATGCGCCTGGCTTGTTACAGGTGCCCAGAGCCAGGCTCTCACTCCAACAGCTCTGGTAACACTAGCAGCAGGGCCCACATAATTTAGAGTCTCTGATATGGAGCCCAGTACGCCTTGGACTTTGAATGGCAACAGAATGAGAAAGACTTGGAATATTTCTGTTACAGACAGAGAGTCTGCAACAGGATTTGGGAACCACATAAAGGAGTAATAAAGTAGTATTATAAAAGAATTGATAAAACTTAGTTTTATAAGGAAACTTTAAAAAGCAAGCAAATTCATTTAAAAGACTATTAATCTAGGCCAGCCAGCATATACAAAGCCTTGGGATTAATCCCCAGCACAAGCAAGAAAGAGGTGTAGGGAGTGGAGAAGGAAAGAAGATAGATATCAGATAAGAGTGGTAGGAAAGAAGGCCAAAGACTGGGTATAGCCTTGGAAGGTGAATACAAGCAAGCATTTGAGGACAGCATCAACCACATAGCAAATTTTCAACCTACTCAAGATCCTATCCCAAAACATAAAGTAGGCTTGCAAAGCATTTAGTTGATAATCTTTAGCAACTCCAGAAAGTTGCTAAACATATTACATACATGTCAGTTCTATGCATTCATATATCTTGGCTGGGAATGATTAGTTGAAGATTTAAATCTTCCTTGCTTGGCAGGGAGAACTACTCCTAAATCAAGTAATGGCCACCGCCTTCCCCCACTCCCAACTCCACTCCTGGTTTCTTGACCCAGGTTCAGTGTAGATCATCTTTGTATGCTTTTGACCCATTCCTCCTCCACAGAGACATTGGTATACTGATCATAGCTGTGAGAGAAGGAACTAATAAACACAGCTATGATCAAAAATCCAGCAAGAAGCAGCTCAGGGAAAGCGGCTCATTTTGGTCCAGTTCCAGAGGATATAGTCCATTGTAGCAGCAAGTCATGGTGGCGGGCATGGGAGACAGATGCTCATATTGAGTCCACAGTGAGAAAGTGGAGAGATGGATGCTGGTGCTCAGCTCACCTTCTCCTTTTCATTAAGTCTAGCAACCCAGCCCATGAAATGGTGTCACCCAAAGTTAGGGTGAGACTTCTCACCTAAGTCTAGAAAATCCCTAATAGATGTGTCCAGAGGTTTAGTTGATTATAAAGCCTGCCAAGTTCATAGTCAGTATTAACCACCATGACTATAGCTTTGTGTTTCTAAGGGTTTTTTTTCCTCATCTTGAAATATTTGGAGTCAGGAAGTTGAACCTATCAACTCAAAATGCATCGAAACCAAAATTTGCACATTCGCTCTCTAAAAAATTGCCCTCTCAGGGAAATGGGGAGAAGGTATATTTAACATTAAATAATATATGCTAATAAAAAAGAGAAAAGAACAAAGTCATCCTGAGCATTGCAGGATATGTTCTAATCTTGGCTATCCAATGTTACATCTTTGTTTCTTTTGATATTAAGCAAAAAAGCTCTGTGTGTGTGTGTGTGTGTGCATGTGCGTGTATGTTTCACACTGATAAAAATCATAAAAATACATTGAACAACTTCTTTTACCCATGTAAGTAAAAGATAACCGTGACTTACAACCAAGACTGTATAGGCCAGCAAGACGACTCAGTGGATTAAGGCACTTGCTGCCAATCTGCCAGGCTGTTTGATTCCTGTAACCCATATGGTAGAAAGAAAGAACTGACAAGTTGTCCTCTGACCTCCACATGCAATATGGCATGTGTGTGTGCACACATACATATAAGTTAAATAAATAAATGTAATTTTAATTTTAAGGAAAGTACTAAGCATCAGGTCCTGTGGTGTAATGGTTAACACTCTGGACTCTGAATCCAGCAATCTGAGTTCGTAACTCGGAGGAACCTGTTCCTTGAGGAAGAGACCGGGTCAGTCATCCTCATCAACTCAGACCATGAAACCCCATATAAACGGGTTGCCCATGCATGCTTCAGCATCGCCGGGGGCATGTTTCACTTTCACTAAGGCATGGGAACGAGTATTGTAAAGTGTCTTTCCAAGTACATTCTGTGAATTCTGAACAAATGGGCTCCATCCAGTATGTTGAGGAGGACATGCAAAAATTACTAAAAATGTGTGACTGTTTTTGCTTTTCATTGGTGAAGTGGGTTCTGGTACAGAAGTCACAAATGCCTATCAATATGACCACTGAATCTGTTACCTTTGTCATCATTCAGCGATGGATTCTACTATGTGGTTTTCATATACTGAAAGGATGTGGTCCCCTCTCTGGTGGCAGTACTCACTGCTGTCCCCAGGAGCACCTTTACCTCTGTCTGATTCCACAAGATGCCTGTGTGGGTGAGCCTAAATGGAAGAGAAAACTGGTTAGGTTCTGCCGTGGGTGTACTTTTGCAAATGTGGTATTTCAGCAGCCTGGAGAATTACCAAGGCAGAGGAGATGATTCTACAGGCAAGTTTAATTACTTTCAAACAACGAGCAATTCCAAATTTCAGAGGAGGCTTTTCTTGACTTTCTTGAGGCTTTAAACAGGTTGCTTCGCTTGGAAATCCTCACGGGAGGGAAAGAACCAGAACTGAATGGGAGTCTCTCCATTTTTTGAAATTAGAGAGGTATGACCAGGTTTTAAAAAATATTCACAGCAGTGGCTTTGAAATTACCAAGCTCTAGCTTTGGGCTGGCTGAACTAGCTCACTTTCTGTCTGAATTCCTAGAGCAACTCTGCCCATGTTCTGGGAATGTGTCTATATAACTATATGAATAGCCACTCCAGTGGTCCTCAACCCGGCGGGGGGGGGTATACCAACACAACTGCCAGGAGACACAATGTTGAGGAGAAAGCATTTTTTGTTGTCACAACTTGAAGAAAGAGCTCCTGGTATCAAGTAGGTAAAGGATGTTAACCATCCTACCATACTCAGACAGCAAAGAATCCATGGGGGCATGAGCATTCTTCATATAGGAACACCTGAACTAGGAATGATTATTTTAGACAACAACAAGTCTAGGGAAGAGGAGGTGGCTTAGTAGGGAAAGCTTTGCAAGTGTGAGGCTCTTATCTAGGATCGGGAGAAAGCACGGAAAAAGTCAAAGGCAGTGTGACACGCCTGAATTCCCACAACGGAAGGGTTGGTAAAGGCAGACAGATCTTGGAAAGTTGCTGGACAGCTATTTTAGCCTATTTGACAACATTCCAGGCAAACAAGAAGCCCCTTCTCAAGCAAAAGGTGGAAAGCACCTGGGGAATGACATCTAAGGTTTGCCCTCTGAGCTCCACATGCACTTGCACACACATGTATATAAGTACCCCCAACATACAAATGCACACACATGAACATGCACACACATGTTCAAAATGCACACACTCACACACACACACACACACACACACAAAGTCTCTGAGAACTCAAGTACCATTGCGTTTTAGATGCTCATCTAAGGATTCTAATCATAAATAGGGAGAATTGTATTCTTTCTGTTTTTGAAAGTCTTTAAATAATATCTCAAGCAAGCTTAGCTACTTTAGTCAAAGATCACTTTGGAATCCAGCCATGCCAGATTGTACCTAGCCAGTGGAGAATTGGGACAATTGATTAGAATCCTGTAGCTTTTTCCGTGAGTGGTCTCAGGGGTTGGGGCAGAGCTAGGAGCTCGATCTCCTGGCCAGGACTAGACAGGACCACTCAAATCACAGTGAGTATGTGGACTGCTTTAGAGGCTAGAGTCGGCAGTCTCACCCAGACCTGTAAGGGACATGGCAATTGATTTGGATGCCTTCTCCTCCTAATGCTTATTTTTATCTGACAGTTAAATAAGATGTCAGAACGTAGGGAAAAGAAGTCTGAAGGAAGCTGAATCTAAAAGCTTTTACTTCTTAGGTCACTTCAAAGAGGGAATGCTGAGAAGCATATCCTACTGCAGAAACTCTAACCCCAGCTCTGTCCTACAAGAAAAGATGTTTCATCCCTTGTTCATGAACAGAAACAGGGTTCATTCTGCCAGTGTAAGCAATATAGCTACTGACAGGCAAATCTGTCACCCAACCCAGATTTCACTAGAGGAAGACTTGACCAGAGCCACACTTGGGAACTTTAGTGTTATACAGCTCATGTCACAAGATCCCTGAGGCGTAAGTAAGTACCTTCTTTGAGTTACTCCATAAGGAAAGTACTGCCCCAAGTACAATCCTACTGTTGTGTTAACTTTGTTGGGGAGACATGAACAAATATCTATTCATCCACCATGAACACTGAATACAGATGAAAGCAAGGATTCCACAAACGCATATGATGAAGCAGATGTCTGTTGGACTTACTTATAGGAAAGTAGGTGTCTTAGTTAGGGTTCCTAGTGCTGTGACGAGGCACCATGACCACAATAACTCTTCTAAGGAAAACATTTAATTGGGTGGCTTACAGTTTCAGAGATTTAGTCCATTATCATCATGGTAGGGCATGGTGACATGCAGGCACACATGGTGCTGGAGAAGGAGCTGAGAGTCCTACATATTGATCCCCAGGCAACAGGAAGTGAACTGGGGCATTGGGTGTGCCTTGAGCATATATGAGACCTCAAAGTCCACCTCCATGGAGGCACAGTTCCTCTAACTAAGTCATACCTATTGCAACAAAGCCACACTTCCCAATAGAGCCACTCCCTATGAGATCATGGGGGCCGATTACATTCAAACCACCACAGTAGGCAAAGGGGTTATTACTAGTCATAGGAAAGTTGGAGTCTCGAAAACACCTGGATCACTGTGAAGCCCCATCTCCCCATGGATGTTGGCCTCACGGAAACTCCATCATGGAGTCCCATTTTCGGTTACCCTTCCACCTCCTATATACTCTAGCATCTACCAAGATTCCTTACAGCTGGGAAGGCAGGAGAAATTGATAGATACCGTCTCAGGTGTAATCCTGTGACTCTTTCCCACCTTCTGCTAGGGAGCCTCAATAGTCCATTGCCATCACCGTAGCTCTAGCTAGCACTGTATCACTCTACTCAGTTTCTATGGATACTGGTCAAGGTTATCTCTTCTCCTAGATTGTGACAGGAGGACCCTATCAGGCCGAGAGGAAAAAGTCATCCTAAACTATCTGCAAGCACGTGCTGGATCACCAGCTGCATAGAATCCCTTGTAATCAGAAAAAAAAAAGGTGATCTGGGCAGGCAGATCTCATTCCAAGGGAAAGAATTAGAGATCCAGCTGGTGGTAGAATCTGGTGTCCTACTCTGGGAGTTCTCATAACATAGCTGTTGGAGTTTGGTATGAGATACTCAATTACAAGGGATCACAGAAATGTTGAACATGCTCAAACCTATAATCCCAGACCTTGGGACCCTAAGGTGGGAAAATTGCCACCAGTTCAAGGACAACATTGGTAGCATAATGAGTTCCAAGTCATCTTGAGCTACAGTGTCTCAAGAGAAGAAATAAACAAATAGACAAAAATCACAGCACTACCTAAGAAATCTATAGGAAGATTATGTGCATGTGGTTGGGTTTTTGTTTGTTTACATTGCTGTTATTGTTTCTTATTTGTTCTACCTCTCCCTCCCTAAGGCAAACTTAGAAAACTTCAACCTTCTTAGGAAACTACTTGTAGAAAAGTACAGAAAATTAAGAAAAGTCTCCTACGCACTATATTCTTGTATATTGTGGAGAAAATTGTCAAAACTATGGGAGCAAGAAGAGAAGGTTCAGGCCATGTGTGGGTGTTGTAAACTCCTCATTATAAAGATAATTTGTCTGTTTCTGTTTCAAAATATATTAGATCATCAATTAGCATTTTGTTGCCAGTAGATATTTATTAGGAACTTAATGGAAATCATAGCATTTGAGAATATGTCATGCATATTTATGCCAACCAAGTAAATATGAAATTAAAATTGTTTCTGTGACCTTTTGAAATGCCATGATTTGTCACCCCTTATGAAATCTAAATATTCTTTGCCCTGGTTTTAAATTGTCTTCATCATTGAAAGTAGGCAAACAGTTGAAGGGACAAAATCCAGAGCTATGAGGAAGATAAACAAGCTCAGATTCTAAACCTCACCAAACTACGTATGACAAAAATGCATTTTCTTCGGGCAAAGACATCCAAATTTCACCCCAAGAGAATATCCTTCATGATACCTTACCTGCAGCTCTTTGCCTTCTCTACTCAGCATCTAAGAAAATCCAAGGCAAACCAAATGCATCTACAACTCAATTAGGTTGTGGGAGGGCATATGTGGCTCAGTTGGTAGACCACTTGTCTAGCATGCACAAAGCCCTGGACTTTATCTCTAGTCCCAGGGAAGCAGGACTTAGTAACTTGTGTTTGTAACCCACAGGAGGAGGAGACAAGAAGATAAGGAGTCCAAGGTCATATAGAGAACGCTAGACCACCCAGGGCTACCTGAGAAAAGCAAAACAAAACAATCAATCACACATCATTCTCACTGGGCCACCCTGGTCCCAGCCAGTGTTCTCTAGCTTCATTAGGCTGTAGGGCATTTTCTTATTAATGATTGATGTGGGATCCTACTGTGGGTGGGACTACCCCTTAGCTGGTGGGTCTGACTTCTATAAGAAATCAAACTGAGCAAGCTATAGGGAATAGCCAGTAAGCAGCATCCCTCTATGGCCTCTGCATCAGCTCTTGCCTCCAGGTTCCTGCCCTGACTTCCTTTGGATGATTAGCAGTGATGTGGAAGTGTAAGCCAAATAAACGTTTTCCTCCCCAGGTCTCTTTGGTCATGGTGTTTCATCACAATAGTAACCCCAACTAAGACACAGGGTGTTTTAATAAATTAGAAGCTCACCATTTTGTCTAGTTTGATTGGCCAGTGAGCTCCCAGAATCCACCCGTCTCCAGCACTCAATACAGCCATGCCCAACTTTTTACATGCAGGGTGGTGATTCAAACTTAGTTCTTCATGCTTTCATAGGAATCACTCTTACCCACTAAGCCATCTACCAACCTCTGCAATTTCATAATTGTAATAATGCATTTGATTTAACCTAGTATAATCAAAAATATTGTCATTTGGATAAGTTAATCAATAGTAGAATGATTAATGAGATAATTGCTGTCATTTTAGTTTCAAGTCTTCAAAAATCCCATGTGTTTTTACTTTTACAGAACATCTCAGTTTTAAAACATTTCAAGTGTTCAGGGGCCTCATGAGGCTAATAGTAGGCTATGATATTAGACATGGACACAGACTTTCCCTTTCAATGTCTCAGTGGCCCACATTTTCATGCTACTATTTATTCAAGAAAAGCAAATTTCTGAGTGTCTGCTATCTTAGGATCTCATCTAGGTAGGGTCTAGCATATAATTAAACTGGGCAAGTTTCCCTTTCTATCCAGAATTTATATCCTAGGCAAGGGATGTAAACCACTGGCCAAAAGGCAGGAGGGAAACGTCTGCGGCAGGAAAGTCAGAATGTTGTGCTGTGAGGGGGTGATAAGAGTTCCAAGGGTGGGGGCCTCACTGAGACAGGGACATCTGAGCATCTGGGGAAAATAAGAAAGCAGGGTAGGGGCCATCTGGAGGAATAGAACTTCCATACAGACAGGACAGTGGGTACCAGGCATTTCTGGTATGCTCGGGAGTGAGCATTTCAAGAGAGCCATGGTGACTGGGGTGGAGAGCAGCATAGAAAGCAAGAAAATGGAGGCGTCAAGGGGACCAGTGTGATGGCTTGGTGGGGCTTTGGTTCCTCCCTGAATGAGAGCGAGAGGATTTTACTTGGAAGTCTAAAGAGATCTACGTTTTTGTACCAGCACCTTCTGGTTGAGCCATATGGCTGCAAACCCACCCCCACCTCCTTCTCCCTGTGCCTTGCTTTCCCTCTGCAGGCTGCACGCAGATGTACCCCACTAGGACCCGCTGCTGAAAGACAGCTACCGCGTCTTCCAAGGCGGCCCTTTCACGTTGCCTGTTCAGCAATTTCTTCAGCCTCTCAGGCTGTGTCGGAGAGGGACCATACGTTCAGCTATCAGGGAAATCGCCACATCAAAGGAAACAACAGTTTCTGAACATTGTCTTCCTCAAGGCAGGTGCCCTGCAGAAATCAGACAGCCCTCCTTCACCAGGCATCTCATTTGTTCGGCATAAAAAAGATTGCTTTTAGGAAAATGAAGGCATCATCGTTCACAGGCCTAACGTCTGAGCCCTGGAGGCCAGGGTCACGCCCCCTAGATCCCTGCTGCTCAGAGTGGCTGGGAAGCAGCAGCATAGGCTGTGAGCACCTGATGAAGGCAGCACCTGGGCCACACAGCCTTCTCTTGCTGAGTGACCCCCAATTGCTTTCAACAAGCTCTTCCAGGAAATGGAGCGCTGATTTGAGGTGGAAGGCCCACTCTAGACCTTTTAGCCCAGAATCCTCTCTGAATTGTTCACATGACTCTCTGAAATGTTTTTTGAGGACTTAAAATGGTAGTAGTAAGTGTGTCTCATTGTTCATGATTGTGGGAGTTGACTGAATTCCACCAGGTGCTCCTTTTGCTGTCTTTGGGATCGCCTTGAGCCTGCTGTCTCCTGGAGGGGCCAGTGGCTAGAACTGGCAAGATGTCTTATACACCTGTCTGAGAGTGCTTGGGGATAAATGCATCCCAACTTTCACCCCCTGGAAGCTAGAAACATCTAGAACCTTGGATAGACTAGAGCACCCAAGGTAGCCCCTTACACAGCTGTGAGTCAGCACTATTGCGGGCTGCCAGTTGGAACGCTGAGTTCTTTCAGAAGCGCCCAACCTTTAGACATGGTGATCCAACCTTGTCATCTACAAAGTCCTGCTCAAGAACCACACCACCAAATTACAAAAGAAATTGCAGCATGGGGGAGATGTCTCTATAGTGGAGCACTTGCTTTGCACACCAAACGCCCTAGGCATTGTCCTCAGTACCAGGAATAAAAAACAAGAAAAGAGACCCTCCAAAACCATCAGACATCATAGAGATAGTTACACTGCAGCACTGTTCACAATTGCTAAGCTATGAGAACAGCCTAGATGTCCAACAACAAAGCAATGCAAAAAGAAGATGTGCTGTCTACCCAATGGACTGTTTTCCAGTTACAAAACCGGAAGTTATGTCACTTGCAGGATCACGGATACAGCGGGAGATAATCATATTAAGTGAATTAAAGTCATCTCAGAAAGACAAATATCTATTTGTTCTCTCATTTGTGGTTCCTAGATTTTACATAGATAGACCAAATCATGTGGGGGTCTGAGGGTATAATTAGAGCAGTCTAGGTAGGGGACCAAGGAGACTAATCGAGGGAGGGGTGAGCCTAGGAAAGGGAAGGGTTATGGAAGAATATGCTTCAACATACAATATATACATTTACGAAATCTATAAAAAACTGTACACTTGAAGTATGTACATATCAACTATGCCTTAATAAAGCTATTTTTCTATAAAATAAAACTTGCCCCCCCAATCTCCTGTTTTAAGTAAGTTTATGATTGTGTGCCATGACAAATTCTTAGCTATCTGGGGTACATGCAGCCCGGGCTCAGGCAGAACATGCCTGATAAACTATGGGATTAGTCCCCTGACAGTGTGGTGACCTTGTTCTAAGGGGCTTTTCTGTTAAATCCACCTATCAGACACAGGGGTCTCTAAAATGAAGGGTGTCTTGGTATGGACAGATGCTAGCCAAAGGTAAAAAGATTGGGGCTGGAGAGATGGTGCAATTCGTGAAGTTTTTGCCACACTAAATCCTAGTTGTCTTTGGAGCATGGAAAGCAGGAAATGGCCTGGGAATAGGAGATTGTCCACAGAGAGAAGTTCTCGCTGCTACTTGGCTGGTTGGTTCTAAAAGCAGAACATGGTATGGCCTTTGATGGCTTATCTTCAGTGTACAGAGGAGGGATGTGGGCTTTTTTTTCCTCTTTCTTTATTGATTTAGCTTGAAGCTGTCAGTTAAAATAGACTTCATCCTATCTGTTTCCTCCCTCCACTTTCTGGTCTGTAACTTAATTTAGGGCATTGCAGAATTCTCTTATCATTTCTAAGGGATGAAGTGGCACCATTTTTTTACAGAAAGGAAATAAGTTTATTTCAGCCACTGCCAGGAAGAGAATAGGGACCATGACCATAGCAAGAGCATGAACCCCCACCTGGAAGCTGCACGTTTGGGGCACAGCCTGGGAAATTGCCCAGTGGAAATTCTGCTGTGTTCTATAGGTCAAAGCTAGTCACAAAGCTGAACTCAATTTAAAGTGAGTAGGCAGAGATTCTGTTTCTTCTTGCTGCCATATTTAATCCATCCCAAAAGAAAACAAGGGGCATTTACTAAAGCAATTACCATGTCAGCAATAGTAGCTAATTTCACCAATTCTAAAAAATACAACTTTACTGCTCCTTTCTATTTTGAAGTAGTCAGATATTCATAGCACGTTATTAAGACAGTACAGAGAAGTCACATACACACATCTCTCCATCTTCCCCCAATGATAGGCCATACAAAATTTTGGTAAATTATCAAAACCAGAAAACTGACATTGGTTGGATGTGTTTGTATAATTTTAGATAATTTGAAAATGATCATGGGTATATTCTCAGAACTTGGAAGTCAGTGGCAGGCTGATCTCTGTGACTTTGAGGCCAACCCGGTCTACATTGTGAGTTCCAGGCCACCCAGGACTACATGGTAAAAACCCTTTCTCAAAAATAATAATAATAATTAATAATAATAAATAAATAATAAAAATAATAATAAAAGACTATTTCTGCATTGTTAACTTAATTCATTTTACAGGCATATTTAATTTCTCTGATAGAAGACTGTATGCTATCATCAAGTACATCTAATAATTAGAAAATTTTCCTTTGTGAAGTATAAAATAATGGTGTGTCCTGTGATGTCTACATATTTTATATGTCCATTTTCAGTGAGGGATTAAACTTCCTAGGCAAGTGCTCTACCACTGAACTACATACCTAGGTCCTCTACAATGACATGTTGCATTAGCACATTAATCAGACAAAGAAACTGGAGTCTAGCTGGGCATAGTGAAACATGCCTTTAATCCTAGCACTCAATAGGCAGAAGCAAGTGGATCCCTATTGTTCAAGACCAGCCTGGACTACATAGTGAGTTCTAGAATTGTGGTGGTTTGAATAGAAAATGGCCCTCATAGGCCCATAGGGAGTTACACTAGTAGGAGGTGTAACCTTGTTGGAGTAGGTGTGATCTGTTTGGAGGAAGTATGCCACTAATCAGCAGATGCTCAAGTCAGGCCCAGGGTGACAGTCTCTTCCTGCTGCCCAAGGATCCAGATGTAGAACCTCTCCAGCACCCATGTCCGCCTACATGCCTCCAAGCTTCCTGCCATGATGACAATGGTCTAAACCTCTGGATTGTAAGCCAGCCCAAAATAAATGTTTTCCTTTATAAGGGTTACTGTGCTTATGGTGTCTCTCTTCACAGCAATAGGAACCATAACTAAGACAACAGCCAAGCTACATGAGACCTTAAAAGAAATAAGAGAACAAAAAATGGAGTATAGGGCAGTTAAGAAGCCTACCTAGGATTACATAGCTACTGAGGCTTACTAATGAAAACTCAGGAACAGAATTCAAACCCAGCCATTCAAATCCAAAGCCAACATGCTTAACATATACTGTCCTGAAAATTAACTGCAGCCTACACCACTTTACTTACAAGCTAGCAACTAGCCACTTTTCTCTTCTTACTGTAGGAGCCAGCCATGATAAGCTAAATATGAACAGATCACCCAAAGGAAGTTTTTTACTTCCAACCATTATCACCTGCCAGAGTAGGACTCAGCCATCGATAAGTTTAATAGAGGCCTGAGTCTCAGTAGTTTACCCTGAAGCAATACCTGGTTGCAGGAAGAACCACAAACTGAGATTACCCAGGCACTACCCCAAAACAGACCATCCAAAGGAAATGCCAACTGCCGTAGATAGGACCACCTGCCAGCACACACTCACCAGGACACCCCTAGACAAATGCCAGCTAATCAGGGGCTCAATTCTAATTGAGCTCGGGGCTCTCCATTTATTCCAATACATTGGACATACGGAGAGACTGAGTTTGCAAACTTGCATAAAATAAAGGCTCTTTGCTTTTATATACTTGACTTGGTCTCCTTGTTGGCTTTTGGGGGACTTCACAGATTTGGGCATAACAGTTACTATGACAAAATATAAAAGCCATGCAAGGAAATAAGGGTTTGTTTTGGCTTACAGTTTGAGGGTATCTTTCATTTGGCAGAGCAAGAATAATGGTAGAGTGTGAAGCTGCTAAACAGATTGCATCCACAGTCAGGAAGCAGAGGAAAACAAATGAAGGTCCCCTGTAGGGCCCTGGTCTGCCCCCTGCTCCTGGGGTTACTTGAGGACAGTTTCTGGTCAGCCACCAGCTAAAACATTTTGTTTGTTTTTGTACTCCCTCTGCCCCGCCTGGTGATTAGCTGTAGGGCATTGTTTACTCCATCTTGGGTAAGGCAATTTCCCACCTGCCTGGGGAGAATTCCTTGTGCAGCAGCTAGGTGTATAAGGATTTCCCCAAGGTTGAATAATCAGCATTCAGCTGATCTGCTTTTGAATGACCCATATCTCTTGTGTGTTCTTTCAATCTCCAAGCCCTTGCCCGGCTCGCAGACGGTACAGTGGCGTGTGAAGTGTACCGAGAGGGTAACACAGGATCGGGTGTTACAATTGGAGGCACCACTGGGATGATCAGGAATTACAGTTGGAGGTCCATCAGCAAGATCGGGAAGTAGGGGACCCCTGAGAGATTGCCCTCGGAAGGCTGGCCAGCAGGTAAGGAATTGATTGGTGAGGGTGAATTGAAAATGGGCGCTAGTAATTCAGTAATGATGGGCCAATTGATTGACGGGCCAATTGATAGTTCTTTTAGAGAAGCAAGGCAAGGAAGGTACCGGTATTAAAAGTAGACAGCACAAGAGTTCTTTAAGACAGTTTTCTTTTGTGTAAGGTAGTTTACTGCCTAATTTTTTGAGAGAGTTTAGTCCCTGGTTTCTACACACAGGGGGCTTTAATATTACAGATTGGGAGCAGGTAAAGGCTGACCTTCAGAAAGCATTGAAAAAGCGAGGGCCAGAAGAATTTCCCATAGTGATATTTTCACTATGGCACTTAGTCAGAGATGCTCTTCTCAGTGATGATGTAAAAGTAAAAGAGCAATTGGAGAATTTGAACAAAATCTTTGAGGAGACTCAGGATGTAGAATCTGTGAGTTCTATTAAGAGTTTTGGGGAGCTGGAAGTTAAGAGTATTAGAAGGGATATAGAAGAGGAAGAAGAAATTTTAGAAAAGGAGATTGCACTGATTAAAAAAGAAGTTAGAAAATGAAGAAAGGAAGGGAGCAAACAGTTCTCCATGAGACTTCCGCCGCAAAACCAATTCCTTGCCACTTCAAATCCTTGTACTGCTGCTTCCGCCCCTATAGACTTAGAGGCAGAAATCCGAGAGATCCAAAATAGACTAAATAATCTGAGTAGAGAAAGGCAAATTTATCCTGTTGTGGAAATTATTGATCCGCAAGGACAGAGAATCAGGCAGCATAACCCCCTGGCTTTTAAGGACATTAAGCAACTAAAAGAAGTTACGGCCCATGAAACTCATGCCCCCTTCACTGTGGCTCTAATGGGATCATTTGCTGATCAACCTTACACCCAGTGACTGGATGCAGCTTTGCAGGGCTTGTCTTTGGGGGGGGATTATTTGTTATGGAGAGGTAAAATGCAGGAAAACTGCAAAAATACTACACTGAATAATGCCACTGTGGGTTTCCCCAGCATAACCTTGACATGTTAACTGGTGCAGGACAGTATGCTGGTTTAGCAGCACTTACAGTCCTGCTGTTTATGCTGTGGGAAAGCTTTACCTAACAAAGGAGCAGGAGAACAACTGTCTAAGGGCCTTCAAGGACCTTCAGAACCTTATTCTGAGTTTGTTGACCAGAGGGGAAGTCGTGTTTTTGGGGATGTGGACTCAGCTATGCCGGTCATAAAGCGATTGGCCTATGAAAATGCTAACATGCTGTCAAGAGGCTATACACCCCCATAAAAATGGGAATTTAAATGACCTTATCTGCTTATGCAGAGACATTGATGGCACTCACATGATGGGTCAGGTAATTGTTTCTGCCCTTAGGGAGGGTCAAGGTGGAGCTAGATCAAGGAATTGTTTTCAATGCAGAAGGTCAGGACACATCAAAAGGAATTGCCCTGCTGGTAAAGGGCAGTTAATCAGCCCAGGGGAAATCCAGGTGTCTGCCCAAAATGTCAAAGGGGGCTCATTGGGCTAATGACTGTCACTCTAAAACTGTCAGGCGAGGAAATCTCATCCCCATGGGCCCCCAAAACACAAGTATACGGGGCCATGAGCGGACCAGCTGTTCCCATCAGATTAATTCCTCAAAGAAATGCCTCACTGTCTACGACCTTGTCCGAGGCACCCCAGGAAGTGCAAGACTAGACCTCTGTATCTCTGCCTGGGCAGTATTGACCATACAAATGGGTGTGTAGGCCTTGGGGAATGGAGTATTTGGACCTATTCCAGAGGGTTCAATAGGTATAGTTTTGGGTAGAAGTAGTTCTGCGCTTAAAGGAATTAAAATTTTACCAGGAATTATAGACTGTGATTATACTTGTAATGGAAAAATTAAAAATGCTGCAGGATCCCCGGGCGGCAGTAGGCAGCAGAAATGCTGTAGGTCCCCAAGTGGTGGTAGCCGGCCATGTGGTGGCAGGCAGCGGGCCCTGACAGCAGCCAGTCCCAGGCAGAGACAGCTGCCAGTCCCTGAGCAGTGGCTGGTCCCAGGCAGGGAGACACGTGGCGGGCGGGCAAGAGACAGAGACATGGATAGGCACGCCATGCAGAGTAAAGTTGGATATTTATTCAGGGGGTTATGGAGGGAGAAGGGTGAAGGGGAGAAGAGCAGAGAGAGAGGAGAGAGAAGCAGGGGAAGGGTGGAGAGAGAAGCAGAAGCTGCCTCTCCAAGAGGAAGAGGGAAAAGAGGAGAGAACTCAGGCTGGAAGCTGAAGATCAGCCTGCCTCAGCGGATGGAGGAGGAAGTGGCCGTGGCTTGTCTCTTAAAGAGACAGAACAATCATTACAATCCTGAAAAAATTAAAATTATGGTTGAAGCTGGTATGGGAGTCCTTGTCATCCCTCAAGGAGTGAGAATAGCTGAACTAGTGCTTTTGCCCATGTTTTGCTCTACTAATCCATTCTTTAAACAAGAATGAGGTGATAAGGGGTTTGGCTCCACGGGGTTCCCTGGAGCTTTTTGGGTTTCTAGTCTAGAGAACCGTCCAACACTTATATTAACAATCAATGGGAAAAAGTTCCAAGGCCTTCCAGATACAGGGGCTGATAGTTCTGTGATTGCTAAAAAACACTGGCCCGCAGCCTGGCCTCTAAGCCAGCCTATATGACATTACAGGGAGTAGTATGGCCAGTTCTCCAGAGTGCAGTACTCAATATTTAGATTGGAAGGATGAAGACCATCAGGGCATTTTTAAACCATTTGTCCTGGAACACGTTCCTCTCAATTTGTGGGGAAAAGATGTTTTGCAAGCTATGGGAGCAGTTCTGACCACTGAACCCATACAGTGCATGCTAACAAACCAGGGCTTTGTCCCTGATCGGGGCTTGGGCAAAAATCTGCAGGGAGATATGCAGATTTTAGCGGACAAGAAATTAATACAACAGTCACCTGGACAGCCTGCAGGGTTAGGAAATTTAGGGGCCATTGCAGAGCAGCCAGAAAACATTCCTATAAAATGGAAAACTGAAAAACCTGTATGGATAGAGCAATGGCCCTAAGTAATGAAAAATTACAGGCTGCTCATACCCTGGTCCAGGAACAGATAGAGGCAGGACACATAGTGCCATCTACTTCTTCTTGGAATACTCCTATATTTGTTATTAAGAAAAAGTCTGGTAATGGAGGCTGCTTAGAGCAGTAAATGATTGTATGGAAATTATGGGGACAGCTCAAACTGAGTTGCCTCAGCCTGTGGGTATTCCTGCAGGATACCATCTTTTAGTTATTGACCTTAAGGACTGTTTTTTCACCATTCCTTTGCATCCAAAAGAGTCTGATAAATTTGCTTTTTTTCCCATGATATTTATTGAGCTCTACATTTTTCTCTGCTCCCCCCATCCCCTCCTCCCTTCAACCCTCCCCCAAGGTCCCCATGCTCCCAGTTTAGTCAGGTGATCATGTTTTTTATACTTTCTACTTCCCATATAGATTATATCTATGTAAGTCTCTCTTAGTGTCTGCATTGTTGTCTAAGATCTCTGGGATTATGGTTTGTAGGCTGGTTTTCTTTGCATTATGTTTATAAATCACCTATGAGTGAGTACATGTGATAATTGTCTTTCTGTATCTGGGTTGCCTCACTCAAAATAATGCTTTCTAATTCCATCCATTCTACTGCAAAATTCAAGCTGTCGTTATTTTATTCTGCTGTGTAGTACTCCATTGTGTAAATGCACCACATTTTTTTTTATCCATTCTTTAATCGAGGGGCATTTAGGTTGTTTCCAGGTTCTGGCTATGACAAAGCTGCTGTGAGCATAGTTGAGCACATGTCCTTGTGGCACGACTGAGCATCGTTTGGATACATACCCAAAAGTGGTATTACTGGGTCTTGAAGAAGGTTGTTTCCTAATTTTCTGAGAAATCACCACACTGACATCCAAAGGGGTTGTACCAGGATGCATTCCCACCAGCAATGGAGAAGTGTTCCCTTTTCCCCACAGCCTCTCCAGCATAAGTTGTCATCAGTGTTATTGATCTTGGCCATTCTTACAGGTGTAAGATGGAATCTCAGAGTTGTTTTGATTTGCATTTCTCTGATGACTAAGGATATTGAACATTTCCTTAAGTGTCTTTCAGCCATTTTAGATTCCTCTGTTGAGAGTTCTCTGTTTAGGTCTGTGCTCCATTTTTTTATTAGATTATGTGATTTTTTTGGTGTTCAATTTTTTGAGTTCTTTGTATATTTTGGAGATCAGACCTCTGTCTGATTTGGGGTTAGTGAAGATCTTTTCCCATTCTGTAGGCTGTCGGTTTGTCTTGTTGACCATGTCCTTTGCTTTACAGAAGCTTTTCAGTTTCAGGAGGTCCCATTTATTAATTGTTTCTCCCAGTGTCTGTGCTGCTGGGTTTCTATTTAGGAAGTGGTTCCCTGTGCCAATGCGTTCAAGTGTACTTCCCACTTTCTCTTATATAAGGTTCAGTGTGGCTGGCTTTATGTTGAGGTCTTTGATCCATTTGGACTTGAGTTTTGTGCATGGTGATAGATATGGGTCTATTTACATTTTTCTACATGTTGATATCCAGTTATGCCAGAACCACTTGTTGAATATGCTTTCTTTTTTCCATTTGATAGTTTTTGCTTCTTTATCAAAGATCAGGTGTTCGAAGATGTGTGGATTGATATCCGGGTCTTCTATTTGGTTCCATTGGTCCTCCTGTCTGGTTTTATGCCAGTACCAGGCTGTTTTCAGTACAGTATATGTAGTATAGTTTGAAGTCAGGGATTGTGATGCCTCCAGAAGTTCTTTTGTTGCCCAGAATTGTTTTGGCTATCCTGGGTTTTTTGCTTTTCCAAATAAGTTGAGTACCATTCTTTCAAGGTCTTTGAAGAATTTTGTTGGGATTTTGATGGGCATTGCGTTGAATCTGTAGATTGCTTTCGGTAGGATTGCCATTTTTACTATATTAATTCTGCCTACCCAAAAGCATGGGAGGTCTTTCCACTTTCTGGTGTCTTCTTCTATTTCTTTCTTCAAAGATTTAAAGTTCTTGTCATACAAGTTTTCCACTTGTTTGGTTAGAGTTACACTGAGATATTTTATGCCATTTGTGGCTATTCTGAAGAATATTGATTCTCTGATTTCTTCCTCAGTCCTTTTATCATCTGTGTACAGGAGGGCTACTGATTTTTTTGAGTTAATCTTGTATCCTGCTACATTGCTTAATGTGTTTATGAGTTGTAGAAGTTCTTTGGTAGAGTTTTTGGGATCACTTATATAAACTATCATATCATCAGCAAACAGTGAGAGTTTGACTTCTTTTCCAATTTGTATCCCCTTGATCTCCCTTTGGTGTCTTATTGCTCTAGCTAGGACCTCAAGTATTATATTGAATAGGTATGGAAAGAGTGGACAACCTTGTCTTGTTCCTGATTTCAGTGGAATCGCTGGGAGTTTCTCTCCATTTAGTTTGATGTTGGCTGTTGGCTTGCTGTATATTACCTTAATTATGTTTAGTTATGTTCCTTATATCCCTGCTCTCTCCAAGACTTTTATCATGAAGGGATATTGTATTTTGTCAAATGCTTTTTCAGCATCTAATGAGATCATGTGGTTTTTATTTTTCAGGTTGTTTATATGGTGGATTATGTTGACAGATTTTCATATGTTGAACCATCTCTGCATCTGTGGGATGAAGCCTACTTGGTCATGGTGGATGATGGTTCTGATGTGTTCTTGGATTCTATTTGCTCGTATTTTATTTAGTATTTTTGCATCAATGTTCATGAGTGAGATTGGTCTGTAATTTTCTTTCTTAGTAATGTCTTTCTGTGGTTTGGGTATCAGGGTAATTGTAGCCTCATAAAAAGAGTTTGGCAATGTTCCCTCTGTTTCTATTGTGGAATAATTTGAGGAGTATTGGTATTAGAACCTCTTTGAAAGTCTTGTAGAATTTTGAGCTGAAACCATCTGGTCCTGGGCTTTCATTGTTTGGGAGACTTTTGATGACTGTTTCTATTTCTTCAGCAGTTCTAGGTCTGTTTAATTTGCTTATCTGGTCTTGATTTAATTTTGGTAAGTGATATTTATCCAGAAAGTTCATTTTCCTTAAGTTTTCCAATTTTGTGGAGTACAGGTTTTCAAAATATGAACTGATGATCATCTGTATCTCTTCCATGTCTGTGTTATGTCCCCCTTTTCATTTCTGATTTTGTTAATTTGGATATTCTCTCTCTGCCTTTTGGTTAGTTTGGATAAAGGTTTGTCTATTTTGTTGATTTTCTCGAAGAACCAACTCTTTGTCTCATTGATTCTTTGTATTGTTTTCTTTGTTTCTACTTTGTTGATTTCAGCTCTCAATTTGATTATTTCCTGCCATCTAGTTCTTTTAGGTGAGTTTGCTTCTTTTGTTCTAAAGTTTTCAAATGTTCTATTAATTCACTAGTGTGGGATTTTTCCAGCTTCTTTATGTAGGCATTTAGTGCTATGAACTTGCCTCTTAACACTTCTTTCATTGTGTCCCATAAATTTGGGTATGGTGTGTGGTCATTTTCATTGAATTTTAGGAAGTCTTTAATTTCCCCCTTTATTTCTTCCTTGACCCATTGATGGTTCAGATGAGCATTGTTTAATTTCCATATGTTTGTGGGTTTTCTGGAATTGGTATTGCTGTTGACTTCTAGTTTTAAAGCATGGTGATCTGATAAGGTACATTGTGTTATTCCAATTTTTTTGTATTTGTTGAGGTTTGTTTTGTTACCAAGTATGTGGTCAATTTTTGAGAAGGTTCCATGAGGTGCTGAGAAGAAGGTATATTCCCTTCCGGTTGGATGGAATAGTCTATAGATGTCTATTAAGTTCATTTGAGTCATAACATCTGTTAGTTCTCTTATTTCTCTGTTCATTTTCTGTCTGATTGACGTGTCTAGTGGTGAGAGGGGACTGTTGAAGTCTCCCACTATCATTGTGTGGGGTTTAATATATGAATTAAGCTTTAGAAGTGTTTCTTTGACATATGAAGTTGCCCTTGTATTTGGAGCATAGATGTTCAGTATTGAAATTTCCTCTTGATTGATTTTCCCTGTGACTAATATGAAATGTCCTTCTTTGTCTCTTTTGACTGATTTTAGCTTGAAGTCTGTTTTGTTAGATATTAGGATGGCTACACCCGCTTGTTTCTTAGGTCCATTTGATTGGTATATTTTTTCCCAACCTTTTACTTTGAGATGATGTCTGTCTTTGAGTTTGAGATGTGTTTCTTGTATGCAGAAGAGGGATGGATTCTGTTTTCATATCCAATCTGTTAGCCTGTGCCTTTTTATGGGTGAGTTCAGTCCATTTACATTAAGGGATATTAATGACCAGTGGTTGCTATCTCTTGTTAATTTGGTTTTGATCGTTGGTGATGTTATTTTGTGTGTTTTTTTCTTGTTCGGCATTTGCTGTAATGAGATCATCAATTGTGTGTGTTTCTGTTGGTGTAGCCATCTTCCTTGGGTTGGAGTTTTCCTTCTAGTATTTTGTGTAGGGCTGGGTTTGTGGCTAGGTATTCGTGAAATCTAGATTTGTCATGGAATATCTTGTTTTGTCCTTCTATGGTGATCAAAAGTTTTGCTGGGTAGAGTAGCCTGGGCTGGCATCCAGGGTCTCTCAATGTGTACATAATGCTTGACCATGACCTTCTGGCTTTCATTGTCTCCACTGCGAAGTCAGAAGTAATTCTGATAGGTCTACCTTTATATGTTACTTGGCCTTTTTCCTTTGCAGCTCTTAATTTTCTTTACTCTGTATGTTTAGTGTTTTGATTATTATGTGGCGAGAGGCCTTTTTTTTTTGGATCCAGTCTATTTGGTGTTCTGTAAGCTTCTTGTATCTTCATAGGCATATCTTTCTTTAGGTAGGGAAAGTTTTCTTCTATGATTTTGTTAAATAAATTTTCCATGCCTTTGAGTTGACTTTCTTCTAAGATTTGGCCTTTTCGTGTTGTCCCATATTTCATGGATATTTTAGGTTAAGCTTTTGTTAGATTTAATTTTTTTTTAACTGATGAGTTCATTTCCTCTATTTTATCTTCCGCACTTGAGATTCTCTCTTCCATTTCTTATATTCTGTTGTTCATACTTGCAGTTGTGGTTCCTGCTCTTTTCCTCATGATTTCTGTTTCTATAATTCCTTCGGCATGTGTTTTTTTTTTTTTTTAATCTCAGTTTTCAAGTCCTGAATAGTTTCTGTTTTATGTTTGAGTCTTTTTCTTGGTTTTCTTTAAGTGATTTTGTGATATCTTCCAATTTTTTGTTTCTTTTTCTTCCATTTCTTTAAGGTAATTTCTCATTTCATCTTTAAGAATTTCAGATATTCTCCTGTGGTTATATTTTAGATCATTTT